>APFE030416745.1:0-12801 GCA_000404065.3 Pinus taeda
AAATCAACTTATAAAATTATATAAATCCTTTAAAAAAATAAAATAAACAAAATGCACAATTACCATAAACAAATTCGGAAAACCCCAAATATAAATAACCTACAGCACAATGAAACTTCAAAATACATCCATTACTCATAACGATAAGCCTAAATACAATGGAATACCTTCACGCATATTCTATGGATTGATGTGGTCTCAATTGGAATAACAAATATCTTCTCGTCATTGGACCAAATAAAATTAAAGTGGCCGAAACACAAGATTACCAAAACAGCACTATGCCTTCATAACCTTAGCCGCTAAGATGTATTTCTAATGTAGCGGCAGCCCTATATAACCATTCAGGTTTTGCTATTATTTGTGTTTATATTTTAAAAGCAAATTTAATTGGCTGAGTGAATTAATTGTAAAATAAGGTTAAGGTGGCCGAAACACAATTACCAAAACAACACTATGGCTTCAATACCTTCGCGGCTAAGATGTATTTCTAATGCAGCGGGAACGCTATATAACCATTCAGGTTTCGCTATTATTTGTGTTTATATTTTAAAAGCAAATTTAATTGGCTGAGTGAATTAATTGTAAGTGAGTGAATTAATTGTGAGTGTGAGGACACACGAATCTTGAGGACTAAATTACCCATAAACATAAACCCTATCCATAAACGCTGTCCATAAACGTGCAAACAAAATTATCATAAACGCCGTCCATAAACGCTGTCCATAAACGTGCAAAAAAAATTATCCATAAACGCTACGCTATCCATATTTGCCGGAAAAAATTATAAAGAAGGCTCGAAGAAGAGGAATGGCTTAACTTAAGATAATTCAAAAAAGTATCCATAAACGCTATTCATAGTTCTGGAAATAAATTATAAATAAGGATTTATTTAAAACAATGCTCAAAGAAGAAAGAGGCGTGGCTAAAGAACGTGAAGATAATTCGAATGCACAGAAATGTCTTCCTTACCTCGAAAAGAAATGGCGTGGACTGGAGCGTGGATCGAACACATAACCTTCATGGCATGGACCCGAGCGTGGATCGAACACATGACCTACATATACAGGAGCGTGGATTTAACACATGACCTTCGGATATTCACTCTGATGCTCAGCTTTCCCTCGACGCCCTCCCAACAAACCTATCTTCCTGAATTATGAAAAAGATACATACAGAGCCAAAAAGATACATACAGAGCCAAAAAGATACATATCGCCAAAGAGAGATTGCGATTGCGAAATCCGCATTGAACAATGAAGGAAAACGCTATGAAAAAAATTCTCATTGGTCGAATTCCGCTATCACTTAATCAGTGATTAACGACAATTTGAATTTAAGATCCCTGACACCTTAAGAAAAGCAAAAACTAACTCAATTTTAAAAGCCGAATATTAATTCCATTCTTGAAAGATTTACAAACAAAAGAAAAGTTTAACCGTTCAAATAAAAAAAAATAAAGCACACAAAAAAATTTATAAAGTAAAAGATTAAAAAGTAAAATTTACAAAGAACAATTCATTGTTTTTAAGAAAATATTGGCAATTTGAAATACTAAAAGTTAATGGTAAAATACAAATTTAGAAGTAAAACTTTATATTTATAGCATGGCAATAACATTATAAGAGAAAGAATTCACAGAATTACTCACCACCAAAGAAAGTGATTATAATTTTTTTTCTCTGGAAAATAAAATTGTCAAAATATAATTTGATGATATGTTGTTTAATAACAAAATTCTTTATTAGAATTCATATGGTTTAATAATATTTTTTAGTAATAAAATAGTTTTTTATTAATAAATAAAGTTATATACACTAACAATTCTTTTTATTAGTAATTAAAAAATAATTAGTTTATAACTTTTTTTAAGAAATTTTAAATGATAAATTCATGTGGTTTAATAATAATTTTCAGTAATAAAATAATTTGTTTTATTAATAAATAAAGTTATATGCATTAACAATTCTTTTTATTAGTAATTAAAAAATAATTAGTTTATAGTTTTTTAAAGAAATTTTAAATGATAGATACTATAAATAATTTACTTATCTCAAAATGAATCTATTTTTTTCAATATTTCTAAGAGCTTTGCAAAACTCTAGTAGTCTCAAAAACTCTAGCTACTTAATCACTAACAGTTTTTTTAAGTACAACCAATCAGTTATTGGATTAAAACAATGAGGGCAATTATAAGGAAACACTAATCGAGTTTCCCAATAATATCTTGATTTGAAAAAAATATATATTAACAGATGTATTTATATATTCATTAATTATAATGAATTTATTATTAGATATTTGTCGATATTGTGCTCTATATTAACCTCCACAAATTGTCTCCCTTATTTAATGTAACATTTGACCACTATGACAAGTATAATATCTGATACAATATGTTTCTCTTAACCAAAAACCATTATGAATGTCAAATCATTGATATGACACATAACCATTAATTTATTGTGATCATTCACACTCTTAGAGAAATACAAACCCTTTAATATTGCAACCTCTAACCACTATTACCATTAAGAAAAACTAACATTGATCACTTGATTATTTTCAAGGGACTAACTGTAAAATTAATTAAACCATAGTGCGTTATGATCTTTAACATAATGAATTCTAAAAACTATGACGCATAGTAGCCATTGTAACTCTTGAAATGTTACAACACACATCAATTTTAATATCGAACACATTAACTATAACATTAAAGTTATAGCTTCTATGTACTTAAAGTGGTCTAGCATAGTCAGGATAAAGATGAATGAAGTGTAATTCCAAATTAATTCCCATAAAAAAGGAATATAAGAAATGTTGAGAATTTTGGAGACAATATTTTGATTATTGATATTGACCCAGAAAGCACTTTTCACGACTCAAGATCATTAGAGTCAACATATGGTAATGATCTTGACTAGTAATGATGGTGTATATTTTGTAGACCTTTTAAAGTCTTAATGTTAGTGTGTGAATTTCATTTTAGTTATTATTTCTTGATGCTCTAATTTTATAAATAATTATACTTTTTTTCTATTTTATCCTTCCTTGCATTAAAAAATATTCTCTATTTGGTTTCTATTTATTTATCTTTATGTTATTGGGTTAAATATATATTGTTAAAATAAGTCTTTTATATCTTACTTTTTTTCTTCTTATTTCTAATTTTTTTCCTACTGAGCATTAAATTAAATGTTGAGTTTTGAGTCAAATCTAATACTAAGGCTTGCTCTTCTACTACTTTTGTTGATATGTCAACTATTAGGGATATATATTCGAAACACATTACATAAAACATGTAAGCAATCTCATTTTTTTTATTTAGCAATGACATTCAAAGGAAGCAAAACACAACAAAAAGGGATGATAGTATAAAAAGTACTTACATAAAACATGTATGCCATGTCATTTATTTATTTAGCAATGACATTCAAAGGAAGCAAATCACAATGGAATAGAATGATAGTATAAATATTTCTTCTCCTTTAACCTTGTTAGATTCAACAATAGTGTTATGTTTTTTTGTTATTTTTTCACAATTCTGTAGCATAATGTTAACAATTAACTTTTCAGATATGCATGATATCTATTATGCCATTCAAAATAAAATGTTAAAATCGAAATAAGAATTTACATTCTGATTATTAAATTAATAAATATATTAAACAAAACTTATTAAAATAAATCCCCATTCAAAAGGATAGGTTACCATTGTCATTTTGGATGAATAAGGAGAGTCTCTAACATTAAACTCACTGTGCTAGAAGAAATTGCTCAAATTACCGTGATGACAAAAATATACAACTGAGAAAAACACATTGGTGACATGTTGAATATGAATCCGTATGGATGTAAAAATTAAAATAACTCCATTTTCCCCTCTTTAGTAATTTGGTTAGCCTTGAAGCAAAATTCACCAGTTAGCCCACAAGAAATCTTCAGAAATCTTCCAACAAATAGAGGGTACCTCAACACGTACAAAAAATGTTTCATCCCTCATTGCACATTCAATTGTCCCTGAAAATATCTAAATTTTGGTATGTCTACTCTTTATATGTAGACCGGGAAGATGTTCTCTATCAACCTACAACTCACCAAATGTTTACAGAATCAGTTTATAATCTAACATAATATTCCCAGTTTTACCACCAGCTTGAGAAGAAGAAGCAGATATACTTTTACTACTTTCATATGTTTAAGAGGAAGAAGAAAGGGAAGCATAATTTTACAACGCCATTTATATTTGACCTATCAGTACCTCTGACATAATCTCCTAATAATATGAAAGAAAATATTCACAGATCTCCTAAGAATCTCAAAGAAAATATTCATGGAGTTAAAAACAAAGGTGAAGTAAACATCTACAATCAATGGGAATGAAATCTTGGCACGTATTCAACTTGAATACCCACAACAAAAATAGAATCTACACTAAATTGCATGAATTTTCTTTAGCATACCATAGAAAATCCTAGAAAATGTCGATAACTTCTAGCATAATCTATTGAGCCTGACGTCTTACAGTTTCTTGGACATGGAACAAATGTATTCATTGAAAGAATAACATAGAAAATGATGGTAGTTCAACAAATACAAGAACATAAGAAATCAACTCCACACAAACATGACATAGAAAATGGAAGTTCATCATAGGCATAGGACCAAGGATAGTAAACTAAACCCAACAGGAGAAAAATCATGTTTTGATCATTGACTTCACTTTTGATTCACCCCTTGTTACTACAATAACAATTATAGAATAAAATTACGGTCAAGATAAAATGCAATGTACCTATACTTAGGAAGTTGTATCGAAACATTCTAGGTTGGATGACATATTAATGGAAATGCCAATGAAAATCAATTTAGGAGTATAGGTTACTTCAACCTCACCATTAAATAATCAACAAGTTCATTGTGTATAGTCAAATACACTTAGTACTCCGTCTATGATATAAATAAGAATAGTAAAACATACCTCGTGAGAAACCCAACCATATCATGCTTCAGGCAAACATATATTTAAAACCGTAGAAATATTTGTGAGAGCAACCAAGAAAATATAAAAAAGAAATGAAGTTCGATCGTAACAAGATTCAACAGAAAAAACAACAAGAAATGGAGATTTGGTTTCAATGTTAGAACTAAGAAATAAAAAAACTTAATATAAACATTAGAATAAGAAATAATGATCCACCTTTTGTTGTCCAACAATTAGTACATAAGTCGGTTGACCACAATGAGAAACACAATTCTTAACTAAATGGATTGGAAGACAAAGTGATAGCTCAAGAAATTAATAACTATCCATTATAATTCAAAAGTCTCACCAATAATTTTCCCAAACAAAGAAAGAATTAGAAAAGTCATTAGATCATGCAAATACACTTAGCATAGTTCTTAAAAATTGGCAAACATATTTAACATCCACATGCAATTCGATAAAAAATTAAAGAATTTCTAATTTTAGAATTATACCCTCGAAGAGTAACCCTATCTTTCCCTCCCATTCTCTCTCTCTCTCTCTCTTCCACTCGCACTCCCTCTCTCCCACCCTCTTTATCCATCCCCTTGTGTGCTACTCTCTTTATCTCACTCACTCTACTCCCCATTATCTCTTTACCCGTTTACCTCACGCTATACCACCCTCTCCATTTCCTTCTCCCCCAATCCCCCTCTCTCCCCCTCCCCCTCTCCCAATCACTCACTACCTACATCTATCCATCAAATTAGCTCTCTCTCTCTCCCCCTCCCTATCTCCCTCTCTCTCTCTACTCTCTTGTTCCCTTCTCCATTTCGCAGCCTCTCTCTCTCCACCTCTCTATTCTCTTACATGCTAAACCTACCTCTACATCCCTCTCTTTCCCTCTCCGTTTATCTCACCCTTTTTATCCCTCCCTCACCCTCCCCCCACATCTCTCGCTATCTCTCTCTCTCTTTCCCTCCCTCTCTCTCTCTCCTTCTCCCTCTCTCTCTTTAACTCCCTCCCTCGCTTGCTCTCTCCCTTCTTATACTATCCTATTACCCTATCCCTCTCCAACACTAAGTCTATCACTCTCTCTTCCCTTACATTGTTCCCCTCCCTCTACCTCCCTTTCTTTCTCCCTCTCCCTCCATCCTACTCCCTCCCTTCCCCATATGTTTCTGCTTCTTGGACTTACATTTCCGATGTTCTGATAAAATTATAAATAGTTGGAACCTTTACTGATTACATAACGACTAGGTGAATTTGAATGTCATTTAGGACACTCTATACTACTTCATTTTGTCACATCCTGTAATACTTTATTCAAATTTTTTTACCGTCTGTTTTTCTTACTATTAAATATGAATTTTATGGCTTCTACTTTTTGTGTTATGGAAACACTTCTTCTTACTTTAAAGAATTTATGAAAACGTTCCAATTCACATCATCAAAGTAGTGATATTGGAGTATTCCACAATAGATATAATATATTAATCTATTACAACATTTATGATAAAGCAAATGTCATTCTCCATGTCTTGGTCCATTCCTTGGGAAAATGCTGCCAACCCCATAGTTTTCGAAGTGATTTACAATCATATCATTTATATGTCCATGATAGTACTTATTCTAGTACCCATTTGGAGGCATGAGCTTCTCCTACTATTGGTGCAAACATAAGAAGAGTTTCATCTACAAATTGTTGATAAAATGCAATTTGATCATCCCCGTGAAGTTACATACCCCTAGTTTTGTTTGAGGGTACCACAACCTTAATAGATCAACTCATTCCTTTTTCCATTAGAAAGAAGTAGGATAATAGGTCCCCTTGTCTAATTCCACAAGGTGGACTAAATGTTGAGGAGGGTGGTCCATCTATGAGAATCAAGAAGAAGGCCTTGTAAATAAGAGAGATAATCTAATTTTTCTATTTGTCAGAAAACCCAAAGGTGAAAAGGATGTCATAGATGTATTGCTAGTTGAGTCTACCAAAATAATTGGGCATGTCAATCTTAATGACCATACCCAAATTTTGAAATATTTATAGATTGAATCAATTCATCGGCCAAAATGATGCTATAAAAGATTTTTCCACCTTCACCATAACTAGATTTCTCCTAGAAGATGAGATTTCTCATGTCTTCCTTAGGAATTTGTGTGAAGTAGGCAGCATTATGTTTGTTAGTATTCGGGATGTTATGTAAAATCCCAAACAAATTCCCAAACATGTGACTTAATGATGGCCTAATATGATTGAAAGATGTCTAAGGCAAAGTCATCTCGAATAGGTGTTTTTCTTTGAACATTTAAATGGCTACTAGTTCGATGTAATCAAACTGGGGATGTTCTACGTAATTCTTTCAATGTAATCCCTTAAATACCTTTTTTTTTTAGTGAGAAAAATATTAGTAGTAATTTTTCAATTCCTTTTCAATGTTAGCATCTCACTATAACTTAAAGCCCTAATTGTGTTTTAGGGCTGAAATTGTGTTATGATGTTGATGTTAAAACATGGAATAATTGAATGTTCTTCTCTCCTTCATTTAGCCATCAATATTTTAGTTATTTTGCATAACATCCCCAATACTCACAAACAAAATACCACCTAATTCACATGTATTTCTAAGGAAGACATGTCAAAGAATGTAAAATCTCATCTTCTAGGAGAAATCTAGTTATGGTGAAGGTGGAAAAACTCTTTATAACATCCTTTTGGCCCATGAATTAATTTGACCTATAAAGATTTCAAAATTTGGGTATGGTCATTAAGCTTGACATGCCCAATTATTTTGGTATAACCAACTAGAAATACATCTATCACATCTGTTTCACCTCTGGGTTTTCTGACAAATAGATAAATTAGATTATCTCTTTTATTTCCAAAGCCTTCTTCTTGATTCTCATAAGTGGACCACCCTCGTCAACATTTAGTCCACCTTGTGGAATTAGACAAGGGGACTCATTATCCTACTTATTCTTACTAATGGGAAAAAGAAATGAGTTGAGCTATTAAGGCTATGGCACCCTCAAAAAAAACTAGGGGTATGGAACTTCACGGGGATGATCAAATTGCATTTTATCACCAATTTGTAGATGAAACTCTTCTTATGTTTGCACCAATAGTAGGAGAAGCTCATGCCTCCAAATAGGTACTAGAATACCTTATGGTAGCTTTGGGCACAAGTATAATTCATGGTAAACTACGTATATTCTTCTTCAATGCTCCTATTGCTATTCAATTACATATTTCCAAAATTCTTGGATATCAATGGAGTTACCTTCAGTCTAAATACATGGGTTCTCTATGTGTTACAAAGGCCCTTTGGGGTGCCTTGTGGGAGTATCTTTACCTTTACTTCTCCAGTTTCTTTTGCATGATTGTTGTTATGGTCACAAAAGGATTGTAAGCTAAATTAGTGATATTATAGTTATAATCAAAGTTATGAAGCTAATGAAGCTAATGAAGCTTTGAGATAAGGAGCATTATTTTTCCATTTAAAGCATTGAGAATGTATTAGTTGAAGCATGAAAAACTATATTAGATAAAGCTATTGATTAACACATAAAAATCTTTATATTTTGATAAGCTATACATTCACTGTAATAAATGACAATAATTTGCTCAAAAAAATATTATAACCAATTGGAAATAACTAAATAATAGGCAAGAAACAATTACTACAATGACTATTCCTTGTCAAAATATGTAAAATTTTAAATATAATTTATATGTATATCTTAATAATATAAAATTTAAAATTAAAAGAATAAAAATAAAATAAATAATGATAACAAAAAACAAACTTGAGATAAATTATTTAATTGATGTGGATTTTACTCTTTTAGAATTAAAAGGACAAAATTTTCAGCATTGTTAGTTATATATATAATATTGAATATGTATATTATTCACACAAGTGATTAATATATTTAATATAGAGCCTTAAAATTTAACGTGTTCCTTACTTACTCTGTTACATTAATTTTTAATAACTAACATGCAAAATTGTTAATCTCAAATGGATAGTTAAGTTATCAATATCAAAAATATGGTTAACAAAATTTAGTGTTCTAATATTAAATTGATGGTTAACGAATTTTACTATATTTGTAATTAGAATATTTCTAATTTGCATTTAAATTAATAAATTTTGCTACATATATATAATGCCAAATTTATAATATAGTTAACAGACTTTAAAAAATCTGAATTCAATTCTACATCGCCCGACAACGCCACTCCGAATTTGAAAATGGGTATTTGCCAGCTCAGGAGTGTGGAGACCACACAGAAAGCATTTTAAAACGGAAAACATGGTGGAGATTATGCGATGGTAGGTGCATAAAATGGCCATGATGTGTTATGGGAAATATTAAATTGAAAAAAGCATAGCCATTGTGGAGACGAGGAAATAAATAAGGATTGAGCTTTCCATGCTTTCCATGCATGGAGAGAGTGAATCAAACCGCTCGTTGGTGCACAGCTGAGCGAGAGCTGATGCCTAACTTTTTGGCATCTTGTCAGAGAATGCAAACGCATGCATACCCCGTGTAACGCCCTGCGGTTATGTAGCCAGGCGCGCACTCTCCTCACTTAGAAAAATCGACTAAGGCATGGAACCATCGTTTATATGCGAGCTGGGCGTGGATGAGCAATGGGCGAGCTGACTTGACATAGGGGTGTCGCACATCGGTTGAGGGCGTCGGCACATGAATAAACAATGGCGTTGGTGGGTTGACCGAGGGGAGGTCGCCACACATGGTGAGCGTATAAGCGTTTGGTGGAGCGCTCATTTGGAAGAATCATCGAATCATCACAAGTATTCATCACACAAAGGAGAAGTGCGCACTTGGTAGCCGCAGCAAAGCGTATAGGAGATGCACCCACCTGTCGGGCAAAGGCACACGGAGAAACGGTGAAGGCGCGGTTCAGAATCGGTTGAGGGTGCAGGTGAACCGCCCGCCGGGTAATCGTTCAGGGTGAGGGCGAGGGTGAACCGCCCGACTGCCGGTTGACACATCGTTTGTTGTTTGTGCAGGTGTGCACAGGTGCGCCCGCCCGTTCTGGCACAGTTGTGCTATTTGGTTGTATATTGAGTGAGATTTGTGGTGTGACTACCGTGCGCTCTTGCACCGGAGGGCGCCCTTGCACGGGTGGGTGCCCAAACTCATTTATGAACGCCGGCGGAGCGACACTCCCGACCATTGTACTATTTCGCATATATAATAAAAAAAAATCTCTTTCATATTGTTGGTGTTCTTGTTGTCATTTATCATGTCGTTTATTATGGTTTCCGCACATTATAAAGTATTTCATGTTTGATATAAATGATTGAAGTCGTAGTTCATAAAGTAACATAATAATGGAAAATGTTGGTTACTTAGGCGGTGCCGCACCCGACCAATTAAAGGAAAAAAGAATTGGGGGCATGACAGGTGGTATCAGAGCCAGTTCACAGATGGTGAAGCCATTGCTTGATGATGAACGCAGTGAACAGGTATGTATGCAAGGACAAGTTATGGAGAAATCATGGATGAACAGTCGGGGTTTCATGGACTTGATGGTCCGTGGCAAGACCATTCCAACTCTTGTGGACACAGGGGCCACTCATAACTTTATGATGACATGGTTGGCAAGAGAGGTCAGATTGATGATCCTCCCATCGAACATGGAGGTCAAGGCAGTGAACTCTAGAGCTAAGGTGGCGGGTTTGGCACACGAAGTGCCTGTGCAGATAAAAGACTCGACAGGTCAGTTGGACTTCACGGTGATGGATATGAACGAATTTGATATCATACTTGGACAGGATATCTTGAAGGGAAATAGGGCTATTGTTGTCCCCTTCTATGATGAGGTGGTGCTGGTTGGACAGACACAAAATTGGACTTTTCCCACTCACAGGAAAAGGAGGGAAGTTAACGTAAAGCATGTTTCTACACTTAGTTTGGAGAAGGATATGAAGGAGTCAGATATGGAGACATATGCGGTGATGTTCAAGGGAGTCGAAGGTGATGGAGTGGCGACGCCTGTTCCGGCTGAGATTTCTGATGTGCTAACTGAGGATGTGGATTTGATGCCTGATGAGCTATCGAAGAAGCTTCCACCAAGGCGTACAGTGGACCATAACATTGGGCTTGAGCCAGGGAAACAACCCCCGACAAGAGCACCTTATCGTTTATCAGGGCTTGAGTTGCAGGAATTGAAATGACAGCTAAAGGAGTTAGCTAATGCAGGTTTCATTAGACCTTCAAGGTCCCCTTATGGAGCTCCAGTATTGTTCCAGCGGAAGAAAGATTCGAATGAGCTATGGATGTGTTGTGACTACCGTGCATTGAACAAGCAGATGGTGAGAAACATGTATCCTTTGCCATTGGCTGCTTACTGCTTTGACAAGCTTGCGAAAGCTCAAGTGTTTTCCAAGCTGGACTTGAGGCATGGGTATTATCAGGTGCGGATAGTTGAAGGAGAGGAGAAGAAGACCGTGATAGTAACAAGGTATGGTAGCTTTGAGTTCCTTGTTATGCCATTCGGGTTGTGCAACGAACCTGCTATGTTTTTCACTTTGATGAATGATGTTCTACGACCATACTTGGACTCATTCGTAGTAGTATACTTGGATGATATAGTGGTGTACAGTGATAACATGGAGGATGATAAGAAGCACTTGGTGATGGTGTTCGAGGCACTGAGGGCAAATCAGTTGTTCTTGAAAAAGTCTAAGTGTGTGTTCACTAAGACCGCGATTCCGTTCCTTAGACAGATTGTTGGTCAGGGGTACATACGGATAGAGCCGAGCAGAGTAAAGGCGATTGAGGACTGGGTTGAACCGAATAATTTCCATGAGATTAGGGTGTTCTTGGGCATGACCAACTACCAATGGAAGTTTGTAGAAGGTTACTCCAAGGTGACATCGACACTGACGGAATTATTGAAGAAAGACAAGAGGTGGTGTTGGACGGATAAATGTCAAAAGGAATTTGATGACTTGAAGAGGAGGATGTTTACAACACTGATACTGAAGTTTCCTGACTTCGGGAGACCATTTGAGGTACACTTTGATGTTTCATATTTTGCCATAGGAGGGGTTCTTATGCAGGATGGGCATCCGGTGGCGTATGAAAGTTGGAAGTTGCAGGATAGAGAACGGAGGTATCTGGTTCATGAGAAGGAGATGACTGCGATCATCCACTATCTTCATGTGTGGAGGCATTACCTAATGGGGAAGCCATTTTTTGTCAAGACTGACAACGTTGCAGCAAGTTATTATGCATCACAACTGAAGCTTTCTACGAAGCAAGCTCGTTGGTAGGACTTCTTGGCAGAATTTGACATGTCTATTGAGTATAGGCCGGGTAGACACAATGCGCTAGAAGATTCCCTTAGTAGTAAGGGACAACTTGCAGCATTGGAGGGTGAAGACCGGGCAACAAGGAGTAGAAGTCAGGTTTAGATGTCAGAAGAGATGCAAAAAAAACTCAAGGAAAGTGTTGAAACCAATACTTTGGTGCAGAATATAGTGAAGCAGATAAAGGAAGGGAAGACACGAAAGTTCTTTCTACGGGACGGGTACTTGTTCTTCAAAAACCAACTCTATGTTCCAAATTCATATGGTTTCAGGAGGCACCTTTTGAAGGAGTGCCACGATTCTCTGTGGGTTGGCCACTGAGGGCAGCATCGATCTTTGGCATTGTTGGAGAGAGGATTCTTTTGGGAGAAGATGCGAGAGGATGTGGAGGAGTATGTACATACGTGCATCATTTGTCAGCAGGGAAAATCAGATACTCAAAGGCAAGGAGGATTGTTTCAGCCTTTATCGATTCCAGAGAGG
>APFE030416745.1:12811-70542 GCA_000404065.3 Pinus taeda
CCACGATGACCTATTTGGAGCAGCGAAACCCTAGAATCCAAATCTCTGATACCAAATGTTATGAAACTAGCTCAAGAAAAGATAGAAAAGATAGATCAACGCCTTAGAATTCAGCCTCTTTGAGGGGGAAGCATCCTTTACATTACGTAAATGAACAATTCTTGGATGATTCAAATGACAAAACCTCCTTTCTATATATAGGAGTCTAAGGAGTCACAATATAACCCAGCCGACCTAACAATAATGATATAAAGCCACAAAAATAACAATAGGGAGATTCTATGGGGCACAGTAATAAAAATATGGGGGCAATAGGGGCACAACAATATTAATAAGGGGTACAACTACCATAGTAATGGGGTAATCACTAGTATTATAGGGACCCAACATGCTCCTCTCCTTCAAAAAAAGTGTTGTCCTCAACGCTTGAGTAGTTCTGGATACTTCTGTATAAAATTCTCATCCTCCCATGTGGAATCTTCCGCAGATAAGTTCTTCCACTTGATAAGATAATTCAAAATTGATCGATTTCGTAGCTGTCGAGATCTTGTTTTTGTGACTGCTTCTGGTTCCAATATAATTTTTCCTTCCTTGTCAAGTTCTGGCAATATTATTTGAACTGGGATCTTGTCGCCTATAACCTTCTTTAAACATGAAACATGGAAAACTGGGTGCAATCGAGAAGCTGCAGGAAGCTCCAATTTGTATGCCATAGTACCTATCTTTTGCAACACATTGTACGGACCATAATAATTTGGTGATAATTTATTATCCTTCTTAGCTTGCTTGAGGGAAATTTGCTTATATGGTTGTAGCCGTAGAAATACCTAATCACCTACAACAAAACTTCTTTCACTGCGATGTTGATCTGCCTGTTGTTTCATTCTATTCTGTGCCAACACGAGGTTATCCTTTAAGAGTTGGAGGACTTGTTGTTGATGTTCGATGTGATGTTCCACTGCTTGAACCTTAGAATTTTCTCTTAAATATGATGTGATGGATGGTGGCTGATACCAATAAAGTGCCATAAATGGGGTCATTTTTGTTGCTGTATGGAAGGAAGTGTTATACCACCATTCAGCCAGAGGCAACCATTTGACCCATTGTGTTTGTTTATCAGATACAAAGCAACGAAGATATCCTTCCAAACATTTGTTTACTATCTCAGTTTGCCGATCAGATTGAGGATGATAAGATGAGCTATGAGCTAACTGAGTACCAAGACAAGAAAATAATTATGTCCAAAAATTTCCAGTGAAAATGAGATCTCTGTCACTTACAATAATCTTTGGGTTTCCATGTAGCTTTTGAATTTTTTCCATAAATGCACTAGAAACTGTACTGGCTTTAAATGGATGTGATAATGCACAAAAGTGTGCATACTTGGTAAGTCTGTCAACTACCACCATGATGACACTCTTTCCCTCAGACTTGGGTAAACTTGTGATAAAATCCATTGAAACCTCCTCCCAGCATTGGCTTGGAATGGATAAAGGTTGTAATAGACCCGGTGTCTTAATTGTTTCAACTTTATTTTGTTGGCAAACCAAACATTCTGCTACAAACTTTTGAATATCTGATTTAAGGCCATCCCAAAAAAATTCCTTCTTAACCCTGTGGTAAGTTTTTAAAAATCCTGAGTGCCCTCCTAAGGGAGGAGTGTGCAATTCCATAAGAATATTTTGTTTTAGTTGGGAATTCTTATAGAGGTATAAGTGATCCTTGTACCATAACGAATCATTTTGCTGGCTAAATATATCCGACGTACTGGAATCTTGTTGTAACTTTCGAATAAGTGCCCACACTTCTTCATCATTCTTCCATTCCTCCCTTGCTGCGTTTATCCAATCTGGTTGGATAATAGAAATGGCGCACAACAATGCTTCCACATCCTCATCCTTTCTTGAGAGTGCATCTGCCACCACATTTTTCTTCCCTTTTTTGTAGATGATTTCAAATTCATAACCCAACATCTTTGTGACCCACTTTTGTTGCTCTTCGAGGATAATCTTTGTTCTAAAAAGTATTTAAGGCTATCATGATCCGTTTTTACCTTGAAGTGTCTTCCCATTAGGTAAGGTCACCATTTCTTAAGTGCATGGAGTATTGCCAACATTTCCTTCTCATAAATAGCTTTGTGTAAAACTTTCCCTTCATTGGACGACTTTCAAAAGCAATGTGTCTTTCATCTTGTATTAGAACAGCACCAATTCCATTTATTGAAGCATCACATTCCACAATAAAAGGTTTTTGTGAAGTCCGGTGTAGCTAAGACCGATGCTTGGCACATTTCCTCTTTAAGATGTTCAAAGGCCTTTGTTGCTTCCAGAGTCCATGAAAATGCATCTTTCTTCAATAATGTTATTAGAGGTGCTGCTATTCCCCATAATTCTTAACAAACTTGCGATAATACCCTGTCAACCGAGAAATCCTCGCAGATGCTTTATGGATGTGGGGATTCTCCATTCCTTAATGGCTTTAATTTTGCTAGGGTCTACCTTAACTCCTTCATGAGATACAATATGACCCAGATATTCCACCTCTTGTACTCCAAAGAAACATTTGGATCTTTTTGCATATAATTGTTTTTCCTCCAATAGTTGTAGCACCCTGTCAACATGTTCAACATGATCCTTCCAAAACTTGTTGTAGATTAGTATATCATCAAAGAATACTAACACAAATTTTCTAAGGAATGGTTTGAAAATTGAATTCATCAAACCTTGAAATGTTGAGGGTGCATTGGTAAAGCCAAAAGGCATGACCAAAAATTCATAATGACCCTCATGAGTTCTAAATGTTGTTTCGAAATGTCTTTAGTATTCATTCTGATTTGATAATATCCTGAATGAAGATCCGACTTGGTGAAGTAAATTGATCCATGCAATTCATCCAGTAATTCATCAATGACAGGAATGGGAAACTTATATTTAATAGTGAGCTTGTTAAGCTCCCTATAATCTGGACACATGCGTCATGATCCATCCTTCTTGTGCACCAATACCACTAGAGCAGAGAAAGAACTTTGATTAGGTTGAATTATGCCAACCTCTAGCATTTTTGCAACCATACATTCAATTTCACTCTTTTTGGCATAGGGATATCTGTACGGCCTGATGTTTGGAGGAACACTTCCTGGAATCAGATGAATAGAATGATCATGATCACAAATAGGTGGGAGACCTTTGGGAGTCTCTAATACCTTGGAATGATTGTCCAGGAATTTTTGGAGATCTAGATAAATACATGATTCCGATGTGGGAACAGCTAGCAAATATAATTGTGAAATTACACCTTTTTGTTCCTTTTCTAGAAGCTTTTTCATACCGTTAGAGCTGATTATCTTTCCTGGTTTCCCTACAATACCCCTTAATTCAACTACCTTTCCTTCCGCAGAAAATTTCATGAAACGTTCTTGGAAATTAAAAGCTATTGTACCCAAGGATTCTAGCCATTGGACTCCTAGTTCAACATCAACACCTCCCATTGGAATACAAAGCATTGGGCTAGTCAATACATATTCTACCCTGGATAGCTTGATATTATGGCAATTTCCAGAGCAATTTACTGCTCCTCCATTTGCAATCATCACTTGACACTCTGGTGCTGGATATAGGAAGCAATTCAATTCTTTTGCTACCTTACAATGAATAAAATTGTGGGTGCTTCCTAAATCAATCAACACTATTACCTTTTTCTTCTTGATTTGTCTTTCTATCTTGATGGTTTGAGGAGTGGTAATTCCCGCCAATGCATTACAAGGTATGGTCGGATTCATTTGTTCTTCATCTAGGCTTTGTTCCTGGAGTATATCCTCTTCTTTTAACCTTTCCTACTCCTTTTCTTCTTCCTCTTCACAATCTATGTAGAATAATTTCTTCTCAGCACACTTATGACCTTTAGTGTATTTGCTATCACAACTGTAACAAAGCCCTTTTGCTCTTTTTTCTTCCAATTGTTGTGGTGTCAACCTTATAGGTTGTAGAAGGGACTAGCGGCAACAACACTTCCGTCTTTATAGATGTGAGTGGTATGCTTCCTGGTTGCCATAATTTTGCTTTCCATTTCTCTTGCTAATCTGAATGCCTTCTCTAATGAATCAGGTTCCCAAAAGCGAACATCATGTTTGATATTATCCTTTAAAGACCCTATGAACACATCAATCCTATGCTCTTATGGAATATTTTTTACCCTTATATTCAATTTTTGGAACTCCTCTATGTGCTCCATTATTGAACCCTTTTGTTTGAGACTTATCAATTGGCTAAAAAAAAGTGTTGCTTTTTGTATCCTCATAATGTGCTATCAATTCTTCCATAAAAATTGCCCAAGTGATAAATTGTTTATGAGAGCAAAGCTATTGATACCATACAAACTGATTTGCTTCCAAATATAAAGTTGACATACATACCTTTTGTGTGTTTTGCACATTATTGAGATAAAAAAATTGCTCCATCTGTAATATCCCTGTTGTGGGATCCTTGCCATCAAACTTCCTCATATCGATTTTTGGAATATGGTGGGTCTTCGATCCAACATTAGAGTCTATGGAATCATGATTAACATTTCTTTTGTTCTCATCATGAGTTTCCTTTACTACCCTTTCACCCTTAGTGACCATTTTCATGTAGCAACTTATTCATATTTATCTTCAATTCTACCATGTCTATCTTCAAATATATCTTCAAATCATCCATTTTAGCTTCCACATCATTCATCTTAGCTTCTACACCTTTTTGTGCAAGTGACACTTGTTGCACTTGGTCTCGTAATTTTGATATATCATGTTGCATTTCTTCCTCTTCTTCATGAGTCATGCTAGAGCTTTCAGGTCGCCTACGAGGCGATTCCATTTTCTTTCTTTGGGGCATCAATTACTGATAATAATTCTTCACTATGCCCTTTGAATTCCTTCAAAATAATTTTTCAAACCAAGCTTAACCAAACATTTAAAAAAATATACACACCTTTTTTCACTTTTTAGGAGCTCGATATTGCCTCTGATATATCTCTGTAATTTCGGATCATCCAGTTCTGAAATTACGATCTTCGGTAGCCCTCTGTGTCCTCTTTCCAATGCCACTAATCTGACCCCAATTGGATTCTCCAATGAAGAGTTATGCCAAATCTCCCATAGTGACCTAATTATAGACTAATTCAGTAGAGCGAACTTGTACGACATGCCACGTGTCCCTGTTTTGACCTTTGGCTCTGAAAAATATATACAAGAAACTAAAGTTCGTCCTCTTTATGTACCTTTTGATGAAATTTCAATTTGATTCTCAAAGAGAAAGTTATGACTATTTTCCCCAGGTCACCTGTTTTGAATGTAATTCAAGATTCTGCAAAAGGACGAACTTCCTCAGTTCATATCTCCAAAAATATAGTGCGAAAAGCTCTGAAATTCGGACCTGAGATTCAGTACGATGTCTTCTCCAATTGGTTAATTTTTTAGCTTCTGAAATGTCGCAGAAAAAAAGTTATAGCAAAAATTCCACGATGACCTGTTTGGAACAACGAAACCCTAGAATCCAAACCTCTGATACCAAATGTTATGAAACCAACTCAAGAAAAGATAGAAAAGATAGATCAACACCTTAGAATTCAGCCTCTTCGAGGGGGAAACCTCCTTTACATTACATAAATGAACAATTCTTGGATGATACAAATGAAAAGACCTCATTTCTATATATAGAAGTCTAAGGGTCATAACATAATCAGAGCCGACATAACAATAATAATGTGAGGGCACAATAATAACAATAGTGGGCTTCTATGGGGCACAATAGTAACAATATGGGCACTACATGGGTACATCAATATAATAAGTGAGTTGTACTAATAACAATAAGGGGTTACACTAGTAGTATAGGGGCCTAACATAACCCTTGTCAGCTTAATCAAGTAGAGTAAGGTGAGGGGGAAACCCTAATAGGCACATCATAGGTATAATAAACTACTTATCTGCTAAAACAACCTCTTCTACTCTCAATAAGTCGAGGTCCTTCTTCTACCTCTAAAATGAATAAGTGTTATGCACAGTTATGAAAAAATGAAAAGTGAAAAAATTCAAAAGGAAAAACGAATAAGGAGAAAGAAGAGAAAGGCTTCCTGCATAGAAAGGTGATGCAAGTAACTCCGTCGAGGTACTGACCAAGCTCGCTGGTAGCAGAGCTAGGCTTGTGTTCCTATGTGACTCCACCAGGGTACTATCCAAGCCTGTTGGTAGTGGAGCAACACTAGAGATGAAACTAAGACTCTGATGACTATACTGCTTATCCACCATATACCCCACAACCCCAATCGAAACAATTATGTTTCCTTGGCTTGGAATGTGTGTCAATCAACCAAGGGCATGGAAGATGCTACATCTTATAATCGAGCTACTATGAAACCAAGATGAACTAAGAAATGAACAATGCTTCTGGAGGTGTTAGACTTTCTTTTCATGAACAAGGTCCATTCACAGAGCTAGAGTTCTACTAGTGTGTCACTAAGTGTTGTAGTGGCTACAACCACCCTCCAAAATTTTTCCTTAGCTTCATTTTGGAGCCTTCCTACCAACCTTTCACAACACCTTGTCTTTGTTTGTCAAGTACACAAGCCTACATGTTTTTATTGCACAAAGACAACCTATCGATCAAAGATTTATGCATTCCCCTCATAGGTTGTTCATCCGGACTTGGCCAGCTGCAGGCTAAATAACTCCATCAAGAAATTGCATAATTCTGGAGGGAAACCATCCTTCCCTCTAGAAATTGTGCAATTCTATCTAGAAGCCTAGTAGACTCCATAATTGCACAATCCTACATAGCAAGGTTACTCAGCCCAGGAATTACACAATCGGTTCAGTCAATTTAGTGTCCTAAATTGCTACATAAATGATCAATCCAGGTATCGTAAACTGATGAAGTGTAGTGCACTATATGTGCTAGATGACCCTTCCTTACCTCACTATTTTTGAGTTTATGCTTGTTTTGGGGTTTTGTTCTTTTGATTCCTAATGTTATGCAATGTAAAGAAAATCTTAATCTACTACTACTAAGAACCTAGAGAAATGAAATGAAAGTTAAAAGTGCTTTTAGGCCAATTTTGGAAGTAAAGTTTTGAAACAAGAAAGTGGAAAACATATATTTTCTTCTAGCTATTATAATTGTTCCCAAAACATGAATTTAAATGACATTAAAACTACTATCTACTCAAGGCCAAAGCTTAAATGAGAAAATGAGATTGCAGCTATCTATGATAAACCAAAAATGAAATACTGGAAATAAGATTACTTCTATTGACTAATCTACTTGCAACATTAAAGCTTAATAAACAACTAAATATGGAACTGCAGCTATACTAGGTGAAGAACTAAAAATGAAATTGCAATTATTCTATGATGAAAGAAAGACTACATGAAGTTTTTTATCACTCAACTACATAATTCAAGGAGAACTACCTCCTTATGATAAAAAAATTTGAGAGATTTCATTCTTGATCATTCTAAGAAAAGTAAACATGAAATGAAAAGAAAAGACACATTCATAAATAAAACATCTCACCACTTAGTCTCGGGATTAACCATCAATTGAAATGGTTCTTGGAAACATCCATTTATATCATGAGTTACTAAACTGATAAGAAAATGGCATTGAACTACTTAACTCAAAAACTAATGAACAACAATTGTAATGAAGGACACATTCATAAATACAACATTTCACCATTTAGTTTGAGGATTAACCATCAACGAAAGGCTTTTGGAAACATTCATTTATATCATGAGTGACTACACTAACAAGGAAAAAGGCCTTGAACAACTAAAATTAAAATCTAGAAACTAAGGAACAACAGATGAAATAAATCAAATTATGCTACTGACATTAAATTAAATTCTACAATTAAGAGACTAGAAAACAATGAAACTAAAGGACTATTCTACGCTGGAATAAAACTACTCTGCGTTAGTGAAAACAAATGACACAAGATGCAATATACACAGTGTTAGAAAGTGATTATGAACATGATGAAAGAAAAAGTAAATATACAATTAAACTAAGAAAGAAAAACATAAATAAAATGTAGAGAAATACAATATACCCTTGACCACGCAGGGGCCCTCTGCAAGGTCTCGAATTATCAACATGGAATCAACACTTCGCACACTTCAGGTTTCCATTGAAAACAGAGTTGGTATATTAAAACAGAGCACTGAGTTTCTCACACTACAAAGCAGAAATATTCACTATTACATAAGCAAAAACCTGAACTAAAACTTGAACTTGTTTTGTGTTCTAAACACTAGCATTTATAGGAAAAATATATAACTATTTGAAGAGAGAAGTCATCCACAACGAAACACGTAGATAGGTAATGTATTCAGAATTCTGGTCTTCGGCTACCTTGAGACATAAATCTTCTAATAGTGGTTACTGGATTCTGTTTATGTAGGTGGCAGATGGAATCTTGAGCTTGAGGTGAATGCCTCGGATCCATGACTAAGAATCATGTGAAAACAAAGTCCTACTTGTTGTAGGTTTCTTCAGTTGACTCCCCTCTAACCAGAGTCCTCCTCATCAATTTTGGCCAAATGGATAGAATACCATCCATGCTCTGACATTTTCCCAGCTACCCATGTGGTCCATTTCTTCTCTTGACACATGTAACCTACAAAAGCATGGAGATGGCTGCGAAACAACGAGTTAGCTGTAGAATGTGGCTGCGTTCCATAGCTAAAAAGAAAAAACCTATTCAAAGAACAAACATAACAATATAGCTTGTAAATCACTGAAATATACTCCTGGAAGCAATGTGCAATGGCTTTTGGTGACTAAGGATGCATTTTTCATGGAAAAGAAAAGGAAGAAGGATGAGAAAGTTGCTTAAGAGAGAGGTAGTTTTGGTACTCAACATACCCCCACTACGAGACTATTGCATGTCCCATGCAATCAAAATTGTAAAAGCCCTCCTTCTACTGCATCTACTCTAAGAATTTAGCCAAAAGATCCAACCTCTTCTTACTTATCTCTGCTGCAACTGACATCCTAGGCTTTCTCATGAGGAATCTATATTTGAGGTTAATGAGAGCCCAGTTTAGCTTCCTATTTTTCCTCTTTAATTTTCTATTCTTCTTATGCCACAGGCCCAAATGAAGCATGGTGTTATCATTAATGATCTTATCCAGTGTGTTTTGTTCTTTTAAAGCTTCATTTTCCTTCTGAATATGCCTATTTAAGACCTCTAACTCATAATTTCTTGGTTAAGTGAGCTAATAAAAGTCTCTTGTGATGTAGCTAGCTGCCCAGGGTTGGATGAAGTCCCTTGATCTACTGATATATTCTTTTGTTCTAGTGACTCAATATAATCATAAATCTGTTGTTGGACTGGGTCAATCTCTGAAGATACTCTCTTTGGACTACTTTCAATTTTTTGTTGAGGAGAGCGTTGTGGGCTCTACTCAAATGAGATGTTATCTTGGGACAGAGTCAGAGTTTCTTCTCCCAAGTCTATGAACTGGGCCTCTATTGATTTTTCTTTCTTCATTTTGCCCTTAAGTCTGAAAATTCTCCTCAACTTTGTGAGCCTATGTTTTCTTCCTCTATAACCTGTCTTCTTTTCCCCTTCTCTTTCTCTTTCTTGGACTATTCCTTAACATTGACTAATTTCTCAGAAAGTAATTCTTCATCCTCTAATGAAAGTTCATAAGTTTTTTTATGGATTTCCTCAACTTTTCCTTTCATCTTTCTCGTTCATTTTGTTTGCTTTATGACCTGTGTTAATGTTTCAGAGAGATACTCTTCTTCATTGTTTTATTTTGTTGAAGTTGTAGGAGTGCTTTGAATTGTAAGACTAGTTTTCCTTCTCCTACTCTTTTTCATCGAACTTCCTTCAAGTAATTCTGGTGGATCTTGGAAAAAGTTTCTGATCAGAAAGTTCTCCCATGTGTCTCCTACATTCTTTAAGTGATATTCAACTACAATTTTTATGAGACCATGGTGATAAAGATGAGATTCTATGTCTTCTATTTTCTTTTGAATAGTAGTGGCCATTCTCCTTAGACTATTCAACTAAAAGAATGGGAGGTTGATGGTTCCATTTTCAAGAAAATTCATCAACAATATTATGTGATATACATACATGGAACCATATCTACCCTCGCATGTCATAAATTTTTGCAAAATCAATACCATGATGCTCCATTTACCCTTAAGTGCTGAGATGGGAATTCCTCTCTTAAAAATTGAAGTGTCCATACCTGGGTTTTGCATAATGACTTTCTAAGTTTCACAATGGAATTCTTTATTCTTGAACCACCTCTCTCCAACTTTTGGTAGCTCAATTGCTGCTACAATGAAAGACTCAGTCACTGTAAACTTTATGTCACCAATCTCCACATCCATCCCATCAAATGATCTAGAAAATGACTTGGTGATTTCTTTATTATGTCCATCAAATTTTTCAATGAAGCTTAGCCAACCAACTTTCTTCAACATCCCTTTCAACTGAGGATATCCTTCCATATATTTCACTCCTATAGGTTCTATTTTTAGAATGGGACTCATCACTCTTGTTCTCTACTTTTCTTCAAGTTTCCTTCACTGTCTGCATGTAGAAGACTGTGTATATGGTAGTGGTATATGGAAGCGAAACCAGTTATAGATACGGGGATGAAATAACAGAGTATGTGGAAAGAAAACGATAGATATGGGGATGAAACGTATAGGGTATATGAAACAAGGAAATTGTATGCTAGAAATAGTGCAGAAGATGTATGGAATGGAGTGGCTACACACGTAGACTGTGTGGAAAATAGAGTATTGCTTATACATAGAGAGAATAGGAAACAGAACGAATGATTGTGAGCTCACTATTTCCAAGTGCTTCTATACACATAAGAACGTTGCGGAAGTAAAATCGAGGAACTCGGTGTAATAAAGGAACAATAGGGTTGTGAATAGCCGTATCGAATTGGGTTAAGTCATGTAATTAGTTGTTAAAAAGGTGTAATGGAGAAGTATAGTGAAGTACGAGTTAAATCAAAGATCAAATCATGAGACTGTTAGGCATTAAAGTCGAAAGGCATGGTGGAATAATCACGATAATCAAATCACATGATGACAAGTCAAGGAGTAGTGTGATTATACAAATTATACAACTTATGTTTTATATTGCTATTTGAAATAGGTTTTTATTCTCACCTCTAGAACCATATCTTTCCACTTTCTAACCTCTTGTTGTTTCTTTTTCAGGTGCTTAGATGTTGATGTGTTTTCGAGAGATGTTTTCTTCCTCCAATACCTACATCTGAAATTCATTATGAAATGGCCTTTTTATTTCTCTGAGCTAATGATCAAACTGTTACTGTAGAGTTAGATTGGCTGCAGAACAGGATTAGTTGTGGAACTGGAACAGCTGGGGAACTGGAGAACAATTGTGGAATGTAAAACTACAGTTGTGGAATGTAAAACAGAGAATAAAATGTGACTTTATGGAAGAATAAAAGTGGAGATGACTGTGTGGATGAAAATATGACAGAGTGGAAATGAAAGATGGATATGGATAAAATGCTGAAGAAGAAGAATCTATTAGTGGAATATTGTGGTGGAGTTGAGTGAAACTTGTAGAAGTAAAACAAAATGAAATCAAGTAAAACAATGAATTTTTAGAATGTACAATGAGTCACCATTTTTGGAAAATATAGGGTGTCAGAGTATTCTGATTTTCACCCTGTATTTTTTGTATAAGGATGCTAATCAGTGATTGGTTTTCAAACTTATACAATTTTTTTGTTTTAGATATGATGCAAAGAACAAAGACTAAGTTGGTGGAGAAGAATGATTCTTCTTCACCAACTTCATTTAAAAATTATTTTGAAAGATCTTGATGAACTCCTCCTTTGAGATTTGTTTTTGATAAATTTTCAACCTATGACCATTCACAAGGAGAGGAGTTTGATGCTCATCTATTGTTCTAATTATTATTGCTCCATTACTAAAAAAAAATTCAATCTCATATGGGCCAAGCCAATGAGTTTGAAACTTTACTTGAAAATCCTTAAATTTTGAATCAAACAACAGTGCCCAATCTCCCTCTTGAAACCTTTTTTCCTTGATGTACTTGTCATGCTACCTAGCCCTCTGCTTATAAACTAAACTAGTCCTTTAAACAACTTCTTGTCTAATTTTATCACATTAATTTAACTGCTCCATCCTATGCTTTTGAGCTTCTAATAAATCCATCCCCAACTTGACCACCATCTTGAAAGTTTTAATTTGGAACTCAATAGGGAATAGGACTTGCTTTCCATCAACAAGTTCATAAGGTGTATGTCCTGTTCTGTTCCTCCATGTAGTTCTATAGGCCCACAAGGCTTCAGGAAGCCTATCTACCCAATCTCTTCTATGTAGATGCACAGTCTTGGTGAGGATTCCTTCAATCACTTTATTTGTAGACTCCACTTGACCATTTGCTTGTGGATGATAGGGAGTGGATTTCCTATGCTTGATCTTGTATTCTTCCATAAGCCTCTCAATCATTTTGGATGTGAATTGAGTTCCCTGATCTGTCACAATTTCTCTTGGAACACCAAAGTGAGTAAAAATATCCTCAAAAATAAAACTAACTACGGATTTTTCGTTAGCAAAAAGTAATGCTCTGGCTTCTACCAATTTGGTGGCATAATCAATGCATACTAATATATACTTTTTCTTCTTGGACTTGTTAGCACTCAAATCTACCTTAGGCTGAAATAAGGTAAAACTCAAGGCTACATCAAACCACGCTCAGCCTCGTAGCTAGCCCTACGAGGACAAGAGAGGGGTCTCTCCGGGTCAATCTCAGCTAAATATGATTAATGAGGCTCGAGATCACTAAATTGATAACTAATTTTAGGCTAGGTATGAAGTACAAGGAGTTTGAAATTGATTTTTTAGGAGTTTTTGTGTTGAAACAAAGAAAGGCAAATCTGGGCTTGGGGATGAGGCACAGTTTTTGCAGAGGTCTATTAGGGGCAAGGTAGGCGATCATCTTGATGCTTTAAAAGGGAATGAATGGGTAAATCAGACTAGTGAGGAGCTAAGGAGAGCAAGAGGTCTTTCAAGGATTCTCCTTAAACAGATGAAAACATGGAAAATCAAACAAACTTAAAGGCAAAGCATAACCATCGATGGATTCTACCTTAACACTTCATTTGTTCAATTGCAGAAGATGAAAGAAGTAAAATGATACACATAACAACTTACAATTACTGAAAGAAGCACACCATCAAAACATAAAGCCACATGGATCCCAAATAGTGTTGCAAAACCCTGGTCTTTGCTTAGCCAAAGATGCAGAGAAAATATGTATAATAGTATGCCAAAACCTTTCCTCAAGAGTCCAACCTCTCCAACCTCTAAAAATGATTGAGAAATTACATCATATAGACCATCCTAGCCCCTTTCCTTTCCTCTAGATGTCAAGCTCATCATCCTAGAAGCTGTTTCAACCAACTCTAAACAAAGCACTACAATCTAGGCAGTCAAAACAACTTGCCTCTATAAGGTAGGAAACCCGTTCATTCATTAAATTTTCACTCTTTGGTGAATGAATCTTCTAGAAAAAGTAACTAAGTGTCAAAAAATTACATCATTTTTAATCAATTACATAAAGCTGGGTCAAAAATCACATCAAGAGGTGGAACTAGTCATAATTGGCCGAAATTCTAAGCTGGAAGGTGAAAATTTGACCAAAAATCTCTATGTGCCGTGCGCCTGAGCTCTATGCGTCGCACGCCTTTCAGCCTGATTTTGGGGCACTTCTTGGCATCCAAATTGAGCTCACGATAGCTATTTGGAAATCCCTGGATGTCTAATTTCCAACGCAAGTGGAAGTTTCCAATTTGGTGTCCATTTGCCTCTCCAAAAGTGCATTCTTCCAAGACTGCTTCTTGTGTGTCAAAATAGGGGCAGTGAGGTCATTTTTTGCATGTTGTTTGACCTTTTGGCGACTCATAACTCACCCAAACTTCTTGTCCAAGTACCAAAATTCATGATTCTCCATGAAAAACCCAAAACTACAAGCCATTTGTGATTTGGACCTCTCAATCTTATGGGTCACGCGCGGCGCGCAGCGCACAGGGAGGCGCGCGACGCACTGGGCTTGAGGCGCGCGGCGCATAGAGCCTGGTCTAGTTCCTTGTTTTAGGAGACTTTTGGAGGCCTTTCCGGTGTCAAAATAAGATGCAGGATAGCTCATTGGAAAGGTATTTGAGTCTAATTTCCAACTCAACTAGAAATTGTCAATTTAGAGTTCATTTTCCTTGTCAAAAATGAAATCTCCCAAGACTGGTCAAAATGTGCCAAATGAGGCTGCCTCAAGGCAAAGTGCTGTTGCAGTCAACGTTTGAATGCCTTCCTAAACTCCAAATTGAGCTCATGATAGCTCGTTGGAAAGATATTTGTGTCTAGTTATCATGTGATGCATCAGGAAAGTCATTTGACCAACCAAGCTAGGAGAAACTTGATTTTCCCAAGGTCACTTTAGAGGTGCATCAATTCTCTCGAGACAATGGTATTTTTGACATTTCTCTAAAACCATGAACCCTGTTTAAAAAGTGAAGGAGGCTTTTCTTTCATGGCCTGTTTTGGACAAAAAAATGTCTCAGTTTTCCAAAATTCATCTTTTATTGCTCAGAAAAACCATTTTAGTGAAACCTATCCCGATGTGTGAAACAAGGAATTTTGTCGAAATGAAGCGAAATGAAGGGGATAAGGGGATTCTAAATTCTTGTGGAAATTTTTTGAAATAGGGAGGGATGTTAGCAAGCAGGGGAAAGTGGAATCTCAGAGATTGAGTGAGGGGAAGGGGTCCAAAAGGGAAAAACACAGGCCCAACCTAGAAAATTGCTAAGTTGTAGTAAGAAACTAGGGTTTGTGCAAAAATGAGGAATTTGGGGGATCTCAGTGATGGGAAGTGTTTAATAAGGTAAATTAAGGATAGGGGAAGGTGTGTGAACATTAGGATACAAGTTTTTTTGATGATTTGACCATCCAAGAGAAATTACCTCCAAACCCTAGGAGAGGGAAATGGACCTTACCTAGGCACAACTGAAGCATGAACAAGCTGTAAAATGACCCAATGGAACTTGACATGATGATGAAAACCCTCTGAATAATGGTACACTCAGCTAAATGGTGACATGGACCGACATTTGGACAATTTTGAAAAGAGTGAAAACAAACCCTAGAACTAATGCCTAGTGACCAAATTTTTCTTGAAGACTTATTGAAATGAGAAAATTTGGCCTTGACACCTTAAAATCACTTTGTAAGAGCATGTTCGATCATTGAAGGAAGGCTGCAAAGACTGACACTAACATTGGGTCCAATGGGGATGGTAACTCCTTGGAGGTGCCAAGAACAGCAGAGCTTTGTGAGAGCAGACCAACGCCTTGTCCATTGGGCAATGGAGTCAAAAACTCAAACTGAAATGCATGACTGAAAACTGATGACTTGACGACACAAATTGACTTTCACTCAACTAAGAACTGACTCGATACTTAAACATAACAGAAAAACTGGAAATGATGCTCCAAGTGGAGCTTATTCATCAAAACCTACTCTAACAGTTTCATTCATCACCTGATCAAGTGAAATGAAACAACCAATGCAACCAAGTAAGTATTCCATCTGCTGTTCGAATTTTCCGCAAGTGCTCACTTATGAACAACAAGAGAGAACTACTGAAAGGCAACTCCCATGACAACTTGGAAACAGATCTGTTGAATGATATGGATCCTCTATCCGCCTCCAAAAACACTGCATAAGGATCTTGAAATTCAAGGACACTGGAACTTAGCTCATCTAATGCATTACTTCTCGTTTCCTCATACCATGAATGCAAACTTTGATCTAAGCCTTGTGACAAGACCTCTGCTGAAAATGACAAAGTAACCGGCTGCCGGATCAAGTTTGTATCAATACACGTTTCAAGCTCACATATAGTTAATGGAGAAAGACTTTGACTGTAAACCTCATCCAAAACATCAGTTATTGGATCATGAAAAACTTGAAAAGACTGCTGCAATGTATCCATTGAAAATGTATGACATCCTTCTAGCTGTTCATCTTTTTCTTGAGAGATTTTACGAAGATTCTTCCTTATAAACTGAAATGCTTCGAAACAAAAGGGTATTGAATCTTCCTGCATCATCAAATCATGTATTTCATCTTCCACACCTTCATCTGTAATATTCCCTTCAATTTCATTTGGTGGCTGCAAATCTAATGCTGCTCAAGAATTTTGTTATATGTCTCATCCTAAACATTAACACTGAGAGGTTGCTGATTTGTTATAGGCTGTTCATTTGAAGATTTACTATGCAATCTACCCTTCAAAAACTGAAATGATTCAAAACAGAATGGTACGGAGTCACCTTGAATCATTAAATCATGTGTGTCCACTTCCAAGTCTTCAGCTGCAACTTGACAATCAATGACTTTTGGGGGTTGCAGATCTGAATATGAGAAGTCTTGAACAAAATTTTCATTGCTCTCAAGATGATTCAAATCAAGACTTGTTGACATTTTCTTTCTAATTGCATGGTAGTTATCTCTGATGAACTGAAATGAATCAAAACCAAAAGGCAAAGATCCTTCAGTTACTTCAAAATTTGATGCACTTTCCTCATCATTGTCATAGTTGATATGCATCGGTTGATCACTGTATTCGAGCTGTTGAAAGTGAACTTCCTCCTCGCACAGACTAGCTGCTAATTCGTCTGCAAGATTAGTTTCTTTTTGGAGAACATAATCATCATCATACTGATTAAAATGAGGCAATTCATCATCAAACATACACATCATATCAACAACTCTCTCTTCTTCACAATGATCTATAAAACAATCACTATGACAATTGGGATCAGAAACAAAATGTTTTGGGTTAGCCGCTTGTTCTTGAATGTCACTTTCATTTTTTGCAATCATTTTCCGCACCATCTCTTCTACTGCATTTACAAAAAGATCAAGGTTTTCCTCTGAAAGTGTCAGCTGCTTTGAAATATTCTTCTTTTCTTCTTCCTTCAACCTTGCCCTCAAGATCAGCAAATGAGCCTCTACATTCACTGCCTTGTTCTGCATCTTGTGAAGTGTTACAATATCCTTTTCTCTCAGCTGAAACTCCATTTCCAAATCAAAGGCACTCGGGTAGTGCAAGAGAGCAGATCAAGGAGAAGGTCTTATATGAACTAGCATTGAATAATAAACTTGGTTAAATATGGCAGAAAATTGTTGTACTGTCTCCCCTGGCATTCTTTTCAGCCGATTATACTCTTTTATAATAAGAAAAGGATTTTGTCCAATCATCCACCTGTCGAGGAAAAATTTGACAAACTTCTGGAAATCTGTGATGCTCGCATCAGGCAAGGCCTTGAACCAACTCTTCACTTGGCCTTGTAAAGAAAGAGCAAAATGCCTAATATTAACATCCTCTTCATCAACTTCAAAAACGTCTAGAAGAGTCTCGACTTTCTGCACATGTTGCTCAGCATTGACATTGTTACATTCACCGTCAAATCTTGGTAGATATAGGTTATAATTTGTAGGGAAAGCATGAAGAACATAAGGTAGAACAAGAGGTTTATACCGATCTAGGACTATGAAAGGTGTAGGAGTATATACAAGAGCTATGGGATCAGTTTTGTTTTCTTTAGGCTCATCACTCTGAAAAGAGTCATCATAAGATGTGGGAAAATTAAGGAGGCCAAGATCAAAGGGAAACTCAGTATTTACACTCTTTGAATAGGTCGACTGAATATTTTGATCACCTTTCTCATACAACAAACTCTGAAAAATTTTCAAGACAACGGCCAAGATCAAAGGGAAACTCAGTATTTACACTCTCTGAATAGGTTGAGTGAAGATTTTGATCACCTTTCTCATACAACAAACTCTGAAAAATTTTCAAGATAGCTTCAAGACCAACGAGGAAGTAATTTACAAGAAAGCAGATTAGATCTTGAATACCATTCCACTTTAGATACCGAAACTTTGTGTAATATCCTTCCATTTTCTCAGAGAAAGAGTCAGTCCTCCTGACTTTAAATTGGAGTCACCAGGTGAATGATTTCAGCCTTCTTATGTCTGATCATTGTCCACCATCAACCATAAGATCTGAACTTGATACATGTACTGGGGCAATTTATAAGTTAAGTGTTACGATTACAAGCTAGATCGGAGATCGATTGAAGCAGTGTTTATCCACTATGCACTCACAGAGCAATGTGCAGTTCGAAGGCTACCTGGCGTGACTTCAGACTCCGTCTATAGCTATAAATCAAATAACACTAAAAAGTAAACTAGTTCTTCCCCAGTTGAGTCGCCACTATGTTAGCACTCAAATCTACCTTATGCTGAAATAAGGTAAAACTCAAGGCTACATCAAACCACGCTCAGCCTCGTAGCTAGCCCTACGAGGACAGGAGAGGGCTCTCTCTGGGTCAATCTCGGCTAAAGATGATCAATGAGGCTCGAGATGACTAAATTGATAACTAATTTTAGGCTATGTATGAAGTACAAGGAGTTTGAAATTGTTTTTTTAGGAGTTTTTGTGTTGAAACAAAGAAAGGAAAATTTGGGCTTGGGGATGAGGCACAGTTTTTGCAGAGGTCTATTAGGCGCAAGGTAGGTGATCTTCTTGATGCTTTCAAAGGGAATGAATGGGTAGATTAGACTGGTGAGGAACTAAGGAGAGTAAGAAGCTTTCAAGGATTCTCCTTAAACAGATGAAAACATGGAAAATCAAACAAACTTAAAGGCAGAGCATAAGCATCGATGGATTCTACCTTAACACTTCATTTGTTCAATTGTAGAAGATTAAAGAAGGGAAATGATACAAATAACAACTTACAAGTACTGAAAGAAGCACACCATCAAAACATAAAGCCACATGGATCCCAAACAATGCTGCAAAACCCTGGTCTTTCCTTAGCCAAAAATGCAGAGAAAATATGTACAATAGTATGCCAAAGCCTTTCCTCAAGAGTCCAACCTCTCCAACCTCTGAAAATGATTGAGAAATTACATCATATAGACCATCCTAACCCCTTTCCTTGCCTCTAGGGGTCGATCTCATCATCGTAGGAGTCATTCCAACCAACTCTAAACAAAGCACTACAATCTAGGCAGTCAAAACAACTTGCCTCTATAAGGTAGGAAACCAATTCATTCATTAAATTTTCACTCTTTGGTGAATGAATCTTCTAGATCAAGTAACTAAGTGTCAAAATTACATCATGTTTAATCAATTACATCAAGATGGGTTAAAAATCACATCAAGAGGTGAAACTAGTCATAACTGGCCGAAATTCTGAGCTGGAAGGTGAAAATTTGACCAAAAACCTCTATGCGTCACGCGCTTGAGCTCTATGCGTCACGTGCCTTTCAGCCTAATTGTGGGGCACTTTCGGGCATCCAAATTGAGCTCCTGATAGCTCGTTGGAGAGCCCTGGATGTCTACTTTCCAACCCAAGTTGAATTTTCCAATTTGGTGTCCATTTTCCCTCCAAAAGTGCATTCTCCCAAGACTGCTTCCTGTGTGCTAAAATAGGGGTAGTGAGGTCATTTTTTGCATGTTTTTTGACCTTTTGGGGACCCATAACTCACCCAAACTTCTTGTCCAAGTACCAAAATTCATGATTCTACATGAAAAACCCAAAACTGCAAGCCATTTGTGATTTGGACCTCCCAATCTTATGGGTCGTGCACGGCGCGGGGCGCACAGCGAGGCGCGTGGCGCGGGGCGCACAGCGAGGCTCGCAGCGCACTGGGCTTGAGGCGCGCGGCACATAGAGCCTGGCATAGCGCCTTTTGTCAGGAGACTTTTGGAGGCCTTCTCGGTGTTGAAATTAGATGTAGGATAGCTCGTTTGAAAGGTCTTTGAGTCTAATTTCCAAATCAACTAGAATTTTTCAATTTGGAGTTCATTTTCCATGTCAAAAATCAAATCTCCAAAGACTGGTCAAAATGTGCCAAATGAGGCTGCCTCAAGGCAGAGTTCTGTTGCAGTCAACTTTTGAATGCCTTCCTCAAATCCAAATTGAGCTCATGATAGCTCGTTGGAAATCTCTTTGTGTCTAGTTATCATTTGACTCATCAACAAAGTCATTTGGCCAACCAAGCTAAGAGAAAACTTGATTTTCCCAAGGTCACTTTAGAGGTGCATCAATTCTCCCGAGGCAACGGTATTTTTGACATTTCTCTAAAACCATGACACCTGTGTAAAAAGTGAAGGAGGTTTTCTTTCTTGGCCTGTTGTGAAACCTATCCCAATGTGTGAAACAAGGAATTTTGTCGAAATTAAGCGAAATGAAGGGGATAAGGGGCTTCTAAATTCTTGGGGAAATTTTTGGAAGTAGGGAGGGATGTTAGGAAGTAAGGGAAAGTGGAATCTCAAAGATTGAGTGAGGGGAAGGGGTCCAAAAGGGTAAAACATAGGCCCAACCTAGAAAATTGCCAGGTTGTAGCAAGAAACTAGGGTTCGTGCAAAAATGAGGAATTTGGGGGATCTCAGTGATGGGAAGTGTTTAATAAGGTACATTAAGGATAGGGGAATGTGTGTGAACATTAGGATACATGTTTTTTCGATGATTTGACCATCCAAGAGAAATTACCTCCAAAACCCTAGGAGAGGGAAATGGACCTTACCTAGGCACAAATGAAGCATGAACAAGCTGTAAAATGACCCAATGGAACTTCACATGATGATGACAACCCTCTGAATAATGGTACACTCAGCTAAATGGTGACATGGACCAACATTTGGACAATTTTGAAAAGAGTGAAAACAAACCCTAGACCTAATGCCTAGTGACCAAATTTTTCTTGAAGACTTATTGAAATGACAAAATTTGACCTTGACACCTTAAAATCACTTTGTAAGAGCATGTTTGATCACTGGAGGAAGGCTGCAAACACTGACACTAACAGGACGGAGGATTAATAGGTCCAATAAAGTCTAAGGCCCATTTTTCAAAGGGTTTGATAAGTACCTGAGGTTGTAATGGCATTTCATTTGAGGGGGTAGGTTTCCCTACCCTTTGGCAATTGTCGCATCTTCTCACATATTCTTTAGCATCTCTAAAGATGTATGGACAATAATATCCTAAAGAAAGGATTTTATAGGTTGTCCTCTTGTTAGCAAAGTGTCCACCACACGGCTCACCATGACATGCTTTGAGAATATCAGGAATTTCATCTTCCCTGACACATCTTTTGATCATAAGATATATCCCTGTTTTATACAATTCGTTAGTGATCCATGAATATCTTGACTATTTTGAATAATCTTTATTTTCTCTTTAGGAAATAAATGTGAAGGTAACTTCCATGTAACCAAGTAGTTAGAAGCATCTTCAAACCAAGGAGTTTGAGTAGTTACTACAAATAGATATTCGTCAGGAAATTTATCCTCAACCGGAGAGTCTTCTTTGATATCCTGAATCCTAGACAAGAAATCAACGACTGTGTTTTGTTTTCTAGCTCTATCTAGCACAGTAATGTTGAATTATTACAAAGGTAAAAACCATCTTGTAACTCTTCCATTAGCAATAGGTTTATTCATCAAATATCTAATTGTAGAGTGATCTATATGAACAAAAGTTTCATATCCTGTTATATAGTGTCTAAACTTGTTAATTGCATGAACAACAGCTAAGAACTCTTTTTCAGTCACAGTATAATTCAACTCAGTGGGAGTAAATTTTTTACTTGTGTAGTAAATGGCATAAGGAATCAAATCTTTTTGTCCCAATACAGCGCCTAGAGCTGTATCTGAAGCATCTGTAGAAATATGGAAATGAAGTTTCCAATTTGGTCCTCTTAAGATAAGTGCTTCAGATATTTTTCCTTTCAAGGTTTCAAATTCTAGTTGACAATTAGGATTCCACTTGAGTTCACAATCTTTTGTGAGAAATTTGAAGAGTGGAGATGCTACTTTGATAAATTTTTCTATAAACTTTCTATAATATCCTGTAAATCCTAGAAAAATTCTAACATCTTTTTGGCAATTTGGAATTGGCAACTTAGAGATGACTTCAACTTTTGATTTGTCTACTTTAATCCCATCTCCTGAAATGTGATGTCCTAAAACAATACCTTCTATAAACATCATAAAGCATTTTTCATGGCTTAGTGAAATGTTTATTTCTTTACATATTTTAAGGACTTTCTCCAAATTTTCCAAGGCTTCTTCAAATGTGTTACCATAGACTGTAAAATCATCCATATATACCTCTACACAATCATGTATTATATCAAAAAAAATTCCTAGTACTGCTCTTTGGAATGTTGCTGGTGCATTACATAACCCAAAAGGAAGCACTCAGTAGGAAAAAGTTCCCCATGGTTAAGTAAATTTGGTTTTATCCTGATCCTTAGGTGCTACTTGAATTTGATTATAATCACTAAAACCATCCAAAAATGAGAAATAATTTTTACCTACTAATGTATCTAATACCTGATCTATAAAGGGAAAAGGAAAGTGATCTTTCAAGGTTGCTTTATTCAATTCTCTGTAATCAATGCACACCCTCCATTTACCATTATTTTTAGGCATAATGACTTAAGGACAAACCCATTGGCTATCTGAGATTGGGTAAATGAAGTTTATATTGAGAGTTTTTGGAGCTCTTCTTTCACAATCTTCCTAATATTTGGATTCATTCTTCTTTGAGGTTGTCTGATTGGTCTACTGTTTTCCTTGATATGGATATGATGGATACAAGTCTTAGGATCAATACCTTTGATATCAGTATACTCCCATGCAAATGCAGTGGGATGCTTTTATAATATCTTGGTTAGCTCTTTTTGTTGTAGTTTCTCCAAGTTTTTGTTTATGTTCAATGTTCTACCTGGAAAAATTTCAATTATAGAGCTACCAAACTCTTCCATAGAATAGAGAGACATCTGCCTAGATGACAAGTATTCAACATTAGATTTTTCCTGGAATTGTGCATGATCATATTTTGAAGATGTTTAAAAATTTTCCAATGTGTTCAATTTTTTACTATCTTCACTAATTTCTGATATAGTAAGGACAAGCTGAATGACATCTTCATCATCGATCCATTCCTTGTCATCTATTTCTGTGATTGCTTTTGCTGGAGGATACAAAGTAAGTTTATTTGTTTAATTACCATCAGAAATGTACATGTCACCAGATCAACAACTAATAAAAGCATCAGTTGTGGCTAGCCAAGGCCTTCCTAAGATGAGTGGGTGTCCTCCTAAATTATTCTTTGGAGTTAAAATCATGAAATCAATAGGATATTCCCAAGAATATAATTAGTTTGGAATGTCTTCTAGCACACCATTTGGTTTGTTTGCTGATCTATATGCAATTTGCAGTAAGGTATGTGTGTAAAGAAGGTTAGGAAGTTTAAGCTACTCCATAGTCTGTCTACTCATAATGTTTATTGTTGCCCCTAAGTCAATCAATGTGTTTGGAATTTCATTCCCATTTATGTGTGTCTTGACAATTGGACTTCCTGGATCTACATATTCTTGCATGGCAATCTTTCCCATCATGATATCTGCTATCTTTCCTACTAGGTGAATTATTTTTGTTCTCTTGGTTTTCTTCTTGGTCTTTTGATGCTCAACTTCTTTATTATCTTAGCTAGAATAGGAATTTATATAATGGCTTGTAACAAAGGAATCTTGATACAAACATTTTTCAATTCATCTATGAAGTCATAATTGGGCAACAAGATCTGTTTTTCTAATCCTCTATCAATTTGTAATTTCTTAGGAAAAGGAGGTGTAGAAGTAGATGTTGGTTGCTCAATTATAGGAGTTGTGTTTATTGACTCTTTTTGTTTTCCTTTTTCACTAGTTTGGTTTTGGAGGGATATTCCCTTAGAACTTTTATTGACTTTCAGAGAATCCTCCTTAGAAGCACCTTGTTCTTGAATATATTTAGAAGGGTTTTCCTTTTCTAATATCCTATCAGATCTAAGTTGAACATCATTAAGATCTAGAGGAGAAATCATGTAAGTAGGAAATTGTTGTCCTTCTACCATATAAGCATTCTGAGGGTTTTTATTGTTGGGGTTTGGCAATGGTTGGGCCAGTAGTTGATTTGGTTTTTGTTGAAATGGAAGTAAGAGTTGAGGATTTTGACTTTGTTGTGGAGGTTGTTGTGGAAATGGTAATGAAAGGGGAGGGATTTGATTTGGAAGTTGAGGTTGTTGATTTTGCTGCTGATTTTGTGGGGGAGGATAGCTCTGATAAGATGGAAGATATTAATAATATTGAGCAAATCTCTCATAAGGATTCTGTAACCCTTGTGCCCATGGTTGAGATTGATACTGATTTTGAGGTTGAGGCCAAGGTTGCTGCCAAGAATTCTAGTTTTGTGGGGGCTGAAAATGCATTGGATTGTTAAATCCTTCATTTTGTTGCCCCTGCCAAGGTCTTCTTGCAACAAAACAAAGAGGTTCTATAGAATTTGGGATTGTTTCTTCTTGAAAGGCAACCTTAAGACTCGGGATTGAAAGTCAACCCTTGGTCTCATGACTTTTTGAACAAATCATACAAGTTTCTATAATTTTTGCATCTAAAGGGAATCCCCTTAGAGCATGTTTCTTTCTGCATTTTGGACAAAAGATGGCTAAGGCATTAGCCTTTTTTTTCTGATTGTTTTGGATTTTGAGGGTGTCTAGCTATTCACTAAGGCTCCCTAAAATTTCAGTTTTAAACTCATCGAGCATATTGCCAATTTCTGCCCTACTCACAGATCTAGTTGCAGATTTGTTTACTCTAACAAGAGAAGGATATCTTGGTCCTTTCCCAGTTTTAGATTTCCCTCTTGAGAGATGGACACATAGCTCTACTATGTCACTCAATGGAAGTTGAGAGATGTATCCCTTCCCCATCATGTTAAGAATATCTATCCATTCATCTCTAGTGGACTTTAACAAAAAAGCTTTCAAAGTTTCTTCATCTAAATTGTTCATTTTTTCTCTTTTCAAATTGTAGTTAAACCTCTCAAGCAAATCCTCTAAGTTTTCATCTTCCTTTTGTATCATTTTCAACACTTCATCCTTATGATTGGTAGGCATACAATAATCCAAGTACCTATCCAAACTGTTTCATGTCATTCCAAGTTCTAATGGATTGAGTGACTAACCCCATAAACCATTTCAAAGCAACCCCTTTTAGTGTTGATGGGAACAATTTGAGTTTTTTAGATACTTCTAGATAGACATAGGTTCTACACAAGACTTCAAACTCAAACAAAAATGTTTTAGGGTCCTCACTTATCAACCCATAAAATGTTGGGAGAATAGATGGTGAAATGTTTTTCATTGTTGTATGTGTTTCATCATCTACTATAGGGAATCCAATTGAGTTATCCACTTACCTATTTCCTCTACCTCATCCATTGTTACCTCTACCTCCTCCATTATTTCCTCTACCTCTTCCTCTGCCCCCTCCTCCAAATAGTGAGAATTCTCCATCTTGTTCTTCTTCTTCCATTATAGTTTCTTCAGAGTCCTCTGGTTCTTCTATTAATGGATTACGGGAGAGAGTTTCTACTTCTTCCTCTTCACTAGGTATTCTTACTTCCTCAACTACAATAGGCTCCCCTGTAGAAGTGAAAAATGTCTTCTCTCCTAGGTTTGTTTTAGTGGGTGAAGTGGGACAATCTTCTAAATATGTTGTTTCCCCTTAAATTCTAGGAATTCTAAGGCTAGGAATATGAGTCTGGGATGGAGGTGTATCTTTCCTAACTCTTGGTGGAGTAAGTGGAGTTGTGAAAATTGAACTTTTGCCCCTAGCTATAAATCTACCCCTAGAATATCTTTCTCTATGCATGTCATTGTTTTGTTTTGTTGTTTTTTATTTTACTTTTTATTTTTTATGAATGTAAGAAAGAAGGTTACCTAGTTACACTTCCCCGAAAATGACGGCAAAATGTTTAGTCAATTTAGTGTCCTAAATTGCTACATAAATTATCAATCTGGGTATCGTAAACTAATGAAGTGTAGTGCACTATATGTGCTAGATGACCCTTCCTTACCTCACTATTTTTGAGTTTATGCTTGTTCTAGGGTTTTTTTCTTTTGATTCCTAATGTTTTGCAATGTAAACAAAATCTTAATCTACTGCTGCTAAGAACCTAGAGAAATGAAATGAAAGTTAAAAGCACTTTTAGACCAATTTTGGAAGTAAATTTTTTAAACAAGAAAGTGGAAAATAGAGCTTCTCTCTTGCTATTATAATTGTTCCCAAAACATGAACTGAAAGGACTTTAAAACTACCATCTACTCAATACCAAAGCTTAAATGAGAAAATGAGATTGCAACTATCTATGATAAACCAAAAATGAGATATTGGAAATAATATTACTTCTACTTTCTAATATACTTGCAGAATTAAAAAGCCTAATAAACAACTGAAGATGGAACTGCAGCTAAACTAACTGAAGAACTAAAAATGAAATTGCAATTATTTTATGAAGAAAGCAAGACTATAAGAAGTATTGTTGTCACTCAGCTACATAATTCAGGGAGAACTACCTCCTTATGATAGCAAAATTGAGAGATTTCATTCTTCATCATTCTAAGAAAAGTAAACATGAAAATGTAAAGAAAAGACTCATTCATAAATAAAACATCTCACCACTTAGTCTCAGGATTAACCATCAACTGAAAGGGTTCTTGGAAATATCCATTTATATCATGAGCTACTAAACTAATAAGAAAATGGCATTGAACTACTTAACTCAAAAACTAATGAACAACAATTGTTATGAAGGACTCGTTCATAAATACAACATTTCACTATTTAGTTTGAGGATTAACCATCAATGAAAGGCTTTTGGAAACATTCATTTATATCATGAGTGACTACACTAATAAGAAATTGAACAACTTAACTCAAAAACTAATGAACAACAATTGTAATGAAAGAATCATTCATAAATACAACATTTCACCATTTAGTTTGAGGATTAACCATCAATGAAAGGCTTCTAGAAACATTCGTTTATATCATGAGTGACTACACTAATAAGGAAAAAGGCATTGAACATTTGAAATTAAAATCTAGAAGCTGAGGAACAAAAGATGAGATAAATCAAATTATGCTACTGACATTAAATTAAAAACTACAGTTAAGAGACTAGAAAGCAATGAAACTAAAGGACTATTTTATGCTGGAATACAACTACTCTAAGTTAGTGAAAACAAATGACACAAGCTGCAATATACACAGTGTTAGAAAACGATGATCAGCATGATGAGAAACAGAGTAAATGTACAATTAAACTAAGAAATAAAAACTTAAATAAAATGTATAGAAATACAATATACCCTTGACCATGCAAGGGCTCTCTGCAAGGTCTTGGATTATCAACATAGAATCAACACTTCACACGCTTTAAGTATCCATTGAAAATAGAGTTGTTATATTAAAACAGAGCACTAAGTTTCTCACACTACAAAGTAGAAATATGGACTATTACATAAGAAAAAACTTGAACCAAAACTTGAACTTGTTCTGCATTCTAAACATTGGTATTTATAGGAAAATATACAACTGTTTGAAGAGAGAATTCATCTACAACAAAACACATAGAGAGGTAATATATCCGGAATTATGGTCTTCAGTTGCCTTGAGACATAAATCTTATAATAGTGCTTGTTGGATTCTATTTATGCAGGTGGAAGATGGAGTCCTGAGCTTCAAGAGAATGCCTCAGATCCATGACTAAGAAACGTGTGAAAACAGAGTCCTACTTGTTGTAGGTTTCTTCAATTGACTCCCCTTTGATCGGAGTCCTCCTCATCTATTTTCGCCAAATGGATGGGATACTGTCCATGCTCTGATGTTTTCCCAGCTACCCATTTGGTCTGTTTCTTCTCTTGACACGTAGTCAATTAGCTACAAAATGTGGCTGCATTCCATAGCTAAAAAACAAAAACCTATTCAAATAACAAACATTACAATATAACTTGTAAATCACTAAAATATACTCCTAGAAGCAATGTGCAATGGCTTTTGATGACTAAGGATGCATTTGTCATGGAAAAGCAAAGGAAGAAGGATGAGAAAGTTGCTTAAGAGAGGTAGTTTTGGAACTCAACATAATCTTGGGCAACAATCAGTTTTTCTGCCTAGAAATTGCGCAAATCTTTTGGGAAGCTAGCCAAATCCCATCCAGAAATGCACATTTTCTCCCAGTAGTTGAGCAACCTCATGCATGAGCAGTTGGGTTGACTAGTTCCACCTAGGCCCAAAGAAACTTGACTTGCATGCATAACTTAATTTTTCCTATAATAGAAAAAGGAAACATGGAAAAAGAATCCCATGATTCAAAGAGCTATTTTTAGCAGCCGGAGGTTACATGCAAAATCATTTAGAACCTTTCCTCCAAGTATTGATTTTTCCTAGATTTGTGGCATGCGCATCATGAGCTTGAAAATTATTTATTCAACCCATCAAAGTTCATTCTTTCATGTCGATATTGGAGCTCTAACATCACCCAGCACATCTAGGACCCTTCGATACATCTGACTCAACTATTCATGGGTAAGTGGTCCTAACTTGTCTTTTTCAGCATTTCTGTCACTTTTTGTCTTTTGGCTTATGTGAGTGTTGTTTGCTTGATTTCTTTGAATGCTTGTTGTTGTTTACATGCATACTAGCTTGTACTAGCACTGTTTCAGTTTTCATTGCTATCTCACTATTGTCGCATGCATGAAACTGTTTTCACGAACAATCGCCAATTAGGTGACTCGCTTCACCCACATTCATGTTGTTCTATTTTCTGAATCTTTCATTCAATGTTTGCATGAATTATGTTATACAACAAAATGAACTCCTCATCAACTCAGAGGTGAAAGACATGATGACTGAAGCAAATACCACAATTACAGGCCCAAATTCCACATTAACGTTGGTTGCACACTGAAAACTTGCTTTAAAAAGCTTATTACCAAGCCTAAGAGTGCGTTAGTGACCCTACTAACTCAATTTGTTAGTCTAGGGGCAGTGTTAGTGAAACTAAGGGAAGTTAGTGGGTCAAACCAACGAATTGACTCACAAATATCTAGATGTTTATCCCTAAATTTTCTCAGGAAAGCAAGGAAATTCCCAAAAATCAGACTATTTGGGGAAATTCCAATCTGAAAAAGAAGGCAAATGGGAAAGAGCTGGAAAGCAGGGCAAGTTCATTTATTTTTCCCTAGTGAACTCTATGAGGAACTTGAAAACCCTAAACTGATTGCTATATAAGTAGTGAGAGGGTCATTGTGAAAGGGATTAAAGCATTTGAAAGGATAACCTACTAAGTTGTTGTGAGCTGTCACATACTTGAAGAAGTGAGCTAGAAGAGAGAGAGAGAGAGAGAAGCGGAAGGGGCAAAGGAAGACTGATACAACGGATGGTTGTAATCACTCTTCCATTATAAACATAGAACTATAGTTGTGTTCCCTACTCCATGGTGTCGGTAACCTTGTTCATTAAGTTGTTCATTCGATACTTGTTTAGATGAGTAGTTTAGTTGTATGCAAATAGATGTTAATTGTGCATTCTTATATTAGTTTTCAAGATTGTATGATGTGATTGTGTTTGCCTTTCCTTTGTGCAAGAATTGATTTGGAGCCGGCTTTGAAGGAGTTCTTCTTGGCTGCATTGAGATCTCCAAACAAATCCAGAAGGAGACTTGAGGTAATACTCTTTTCATACTTTGTTAATTGATATTTGATAGATGAACATGTGTATAACTTGGTAGCTTCTGCAGATAATCTTACAATCTATCAAAGGTCCCGAGAAGGCCTTTGAGGGTAGTTTTCATTCTCCATACACCATGCATTTTACCCCATAGCAAAATTGGCGACTCTGCAGGGGACTATACATCTAGTTCCTGGTTTACCCAGACTCTTCTTTGTTCTCTCTTCCTTCCAAGAGCTCCCTATTATTCAACAATCCTTTTTCTGATCCACCAAATATCTTGCTACATCCTACTAGTATACATTCATCTCAGAAACTGATCTTGGAAACCTTCTTTTTGATAGATTTCCCACACTAACGTAGGTTACCAGGCTACATAGAGCTTTATAAAGCACTGTGCCTGTGTACAGGGAAAGTTAGTGGGCCTAGTAACTCTCTGTAGCCACTGTTATAGAGAATTAGTCTCCCTTTGCCTTGATTTTTAGTAGTATCTATGAACCAAAAGGGATGGAAAATCTTCTCATGGGCTGAAATAAGATCTGTCACTGTATTATGTTAGCAAAATTGGTGTCCTAGAAATTTATTTTTAGGAAAAAGTTTTGGTTTTTCTCTCTTAAAAACATTTTTTCTAAAAGAAAGACTGACAATTTCTATTCATCCTTTTGTTTATATAGTTGTGAGTTACTTCATTTTGGTTTTAGGTAGTTGTTAGGAAATACTGGAAAATAATCTTTTGGTTATGCATGTGTCGAAAGATTATAGATGCACAGATGAAACTTTGAATATGTGAAAAATATGAATATGTAGAATACATCTTGTATGCATCAACTTGGAATTTTTTCTTTTTCAAAGCATTGTTTCTGCATGATTTATTGAGTCAAGAGTCTCACCATATTTCATACGTCAACACCCCTATCGAAGAAAATAATCAAGTACACATAAAATTTACATTAAAATCAATCGGTTACTCTTTTGAGCAAACCAACATTAGCTATGCTAGGATCTTGGGATAAGCATGTGAGTGAACTGCCCAAGGTCAAAAACCAAACTAGTGTCGTTAACGAGTGAAAAAATCCTTCTGCACTCATACTACTAGGACCACTCCAGTAAAAGCAGACCAAAATACAAGACAAAATCAGACTGTACTTGAAGGTAGCCTGCCTTCTCTTACAAATCCTTTGGGAATTATATGTATTTGTGGTCCCTTTGGGGATTTCAAAACTGAGTCGGGGACTCAGGTATCCTACCCACATAGTGTACTATCTACAACTATGTCCCCCCCAATGGTGTCTGTGATGTGAGGTATCTCTAATGGCCAAAATTATAGGGACTTACACAAGGTGACTGGGACGGGCTGTCCTGGTACCTAACACGGATGGATCTACTCCCTCTTTAGTTTTTGGGAGGGTGCTTGCCTTCACGAGAGTACTTGGCCCTTCAATCTAAGGTTCGAGAAAATATCTAGAGTAATCGTAACCATACATTTGGCCATCCTTCTCTGTTATTCATTGAAATATTTGGTTTCATCTCTGGTGATCGGTGCTTATCAGATGAGGTAATTTCCCTCTATTTGTTGATTGATACATTTAGTGTATTTTTTATATTTATTTAGGTACCTAAGTGCTATCATTTGAGACTTTAAAGAATATCACGATAAAATTTATTTGATAAAAATTAACAGTCACCGTGGCTACATCCAGACTTTGTCATCACTCCAGTTGATTGTTAGGACTTCCTCCACTCATTGTGGAAGATCAGCCGAATTCCACTAAACCAGATTCCCCATCTTGGGGGGTTCAGTCTCCTAGATCTCACATAGGATCTTTTTGGACAACCGAAGATTCAAGTTTGCCAGAGGATTTATTTATCGAGGGATTTCTTCCCCCCTTTAACCCTCCACTCACGAATCCATTGGAACCTGTCTTGGATCTCGTAGTACCTGTACTTCCTACTTCGGTAGTTGGAACATTTTCATCTATCCAATCGATGACTAATGGGTTTTGGAACTTTAGGGACACTTTTGGTCCTTCACCACTCCCCCAATCGAAAATCATCACAACACTGGTAATGTGGAATCCCGCTCTCTCGTTTGTCCTAGGTACAACTACTCACATGATACCCTCTATGAGTCGAACCCAACAAATGCCAGGTTCCACCCCTATGGTGCCAAACAACATACCTTCGACAAGTGCCACATATAGTGCTCCCTATAATACTCAATGAGGCACTATGGGCACGATTACCATTTACCAACAACATGGTCAGCCGCCAATGTACAGTTCAAACCTTTAGATTCATATACCTAGGGGTTCCCAATATGCACATGTCGGCAAGGAACGTAAAAGTTCCCCCTCCATTCTTAGGCATGCATGGTCAGTCGCTAATTGACATGAGTATTCCCTCTATCAATCAAGTACAAATGGTTAGTTTTGTGTCAGGCGGGAATCCTCAAGGGGTTCCCAACTAGTCCATGGGGGCACCCTACTCACATCTTCAAATGAGTCAAGGGGGCACCGATTATACTGGGGGAAATTCCATACCCCAGTATCAAAATCCTCATGGAAATCCACTCTACAACACCATACCTCAAAGCAACTGTTACACCATGCAACCCATGTATCATATGGGGAACCAAATGATGGGAGGAGTGCAAAGCTCCTCAAGTCATCTGTCATCACCATGGTATGAGTTAGGGGCACCTAACTCTCTGCCTTTCTTGGCAATGTTGGATATACCCGACTTATACAAGTTGAAAAATGACCCCATCTATCACAACTTACAATGGCCGCCAATCCCGCATAAAATACCAAAAGACATCCCAAAGTTTGATGGAAAACAAGGGAAGGATCCGGGCACCCATATCACCACCTACCATCTCTGGTGTGTTTCAAACTCTATGGTGGATGATAGTGTCTAGTTACGTCTTTTTCCCCACACCCTCACTGGCAACATAGCGAAATGGTATATTGAGTTACCACACGCATCAGTAAACACCTTTAACACTTCAGCGATGGAGTTCCTAAAGCACTTCTAGTTACCTATCCGCTATGAGACTGGGATAGAGCTCCTCACTTCAATTTGTTGAGATAATACCACCCACATCTTTGATCATATTCATGAATGGAGACATGGGCGGATGTTAGTAAAAGCTCCCATCCTAGACTTTCTCTTAATGGACTGGTTCTTCAAGTCCTTACTCCCACAAATCGCTAGAGATGTTTCTCTAGGTGGTGTGGTCATAGAAGACCAATCCATACGTCATGCCCAACACTTAGATCTAATATATTCACAGTCTGGCACTCTTTATGACATCATCCCCAATCCTCTTAGTAACCCCAATGCTTCCACCACTCAGCACCTGGAGTGCACGCCGATGGGATTGTCAATGCAACCTCTGGGGCTATTGTAAAACAACTCAGTGGTTCCACTGCCAAGCTGGTAGTGGACCCCTCTACCAATATCACTGCTCTTCCTACCACTACGATAAACTCTATGCAGTCTACAAAAAAATCCAGTGGCAAGAACAAGAAGAATAAGAAAAAGACTGCTCCTTTTGAAAAGCAGTCACCAAAGTAGCCCAACCTAAAGCAGAAGGTTGTTGTGCCTACTAACGAGGAAAAGGAAAAACCCACTAGATATCCATGCAAACTCTGTGCTGAAGACCACATAACTTGGCGTTGTCTGCAGCTTCAAGAATGCACAAAATACCTTGCCAAGAGGGATTCTAGTAAGGCCCTTGTTGTCCTTAGAAATATTTTTCCCACTCAACAGTAGTAAAAGCTTATTCCAAACCAACCACAACCCCCGCAAGGGGGAAAAAATGGTTCGTAACATCCTTCAGCTAGTGAAGGATCTTCTACCATTTACACATTTGAAATGGTAGAACTCACCGCAAGAGCCAAATCTTATGGAGCTCCTATCGCTCCTGCAGCAAAACCATCCTCGGGTCAAAATCCACCTAAGCCTAACGATTTTCATATTGAAAGGCCAGTTGAGGACCTTGTAATTCGACAGCCAAAAGGGGCACTTTGACGCACAATGCACGATACATCTGCACGTGCCGCCTAATACTTCAACATTATAGAGGATTTGGCGCAAGCATTGTCAGCTATGTCAGTGCTCAGAGTATTACAGACATGCCTGATGCAACATAAAGCTTTTCTTTCGGCTATTGGAGGTATTGACCCAATGGATTACATGCTTTCTATTTTTGACATGGACAAGTGTAAACCTCCCCTTTCTCACCAGCTTGCATTCCAGGTGCATATAACTTCAAAAGGTAAAGGTATAAACAGAATTGTCATCGACAAAGGTGCTTCTACCCGCGTCATGTTGGCTTCATATTGGCTCGCCCTAGGTTCTCCAACCCTATCCCTACCATTGAACTCCCTGACAAGTTTCTATCCACACCTTTATCCCAAAAGGATACCTAGCTAGTTTTTCCATCACTTTGTATGGGAAAACTATAACGGTGGACATAGAAGTCTTAGATAAGAAACTCGACTATAATATCTCGCTGGGTTGCAGTTGGAAATATGCCATGATGGCCATAATATCTATTGTCTTTTGCATCATCCAATTCCCATTGGAGGGAAAGGTAGTTACAGTAGATAAGTTTTCTTTCTACACCGCTGATTATTTGCCATTACCAAGCAGCTCCTACCACTAGTAGGTCATGTGCTTGACATTTATGTCAGTATCGGTACTGGTCTACTAAAGGCTTCTTCCCTCGTGGGATTTTTTCCTCTTCAGCCGCCCAAGGTTTCACAGACGGTCAACATGCTGTCATCTATTCCTCATGAACTGACCAATCCATGGATCCTTCCAGCTCCTTCCAACCTTGACACATTTGGAGGCCATATGCCACATCACTAGCTGAATTGGCCTACCAAGCCATTCAATATGCATCCACATATCCGATCATGTTGGTTACTACCGATGGTACCACTACCCTTCCCATAACCACTCCTCCTTTAGATCCATTCAATCAACTCCTTCCTACAGATGAAGCTATTTAGGAAATCATGAGTTTTGGAGAGCAACATTGGGAGGATTAGCACCATCATGTTCTAATATTTGATTCGGACATGATACCTCTTCAAATCATGTCCCCTAATGTACCAAAAATAATTCCTATCCATATATGACCATCCAAACTTTAGATGTAGAAGGAAACATGGGCGACACTTCCAGGTCATTTCCCATTGATATTTTTGTCAAGACAGGCATCGTGGAAAACATCTAGATGGGAGCGGATTGCAATCCCGAGGAAATTGTGACCTCCACTTGCCTATTTCAGGAATTCCATGATGTATTCAGTGGGTCTCACGAGGAAATGCCCGACATTAATCCATCTACTGTCGCGCATGAGATCTAGTTTTACGGCGATGACAAAACCATTGAGTATCAGATCCCTTCCTTGGAAATAGCCGTTAAATCCATGCCAAACACTACGACCAAAGAATAATGCTTACTATACCTTAAACAAATGGATAAAACCCATCGAGATGCAGACTTGGCACTCGAAGCTCACAAGCGCTGGGTAAAATCCCAATATGACAAAAAAGTTAAGCTTTTTTCTTCCCAAGAGCGTGACCTTGTATTGCTCTATGATCAAAAACACAATCTCTTGGGGGCAAGCACACACCAACTGTTATGGCTAGGTCCCTATATTGTCAAGAAAGTCCTCTCAAAAGGGGCATATGAATTGCAGGACTGGGAAGGAGTCCCGCTTAAGGAGCCCAAAAATTGGCTCTACCTAAAGAAGTATTATGCCTAGTATTGCACTAGGCATATGTTGTGTAATTTTATGCAATTCTTGATAGAGAACTTTTTAAGATATTTTGTTGCTCTTTAAAAAATAAAAATCTCCGAGTTTTCATCATTGAGCTCATTAAATCTATGTGACGATGGTTAGAGCAATTTTTGGGATATTTTATTGCTCTTCAAAAAATATAAACATCTCTGAGTTTTCATCATTGAGCTCGTTAAAATCTATAGAAACGATGGTTAGAGCACTTTTTGTGATATTTTATTTCTCTTTAAAAAATAAGAAACATCTCCGAGTTTTCATCGTTGTGCTCGTTAAATCTATACAATGATTCTCTAAGCAACTCTTTTTTTATCTTTTTCCAGCTCATTAGAATGAAAAAGACCAAGGGAGCATTCTTTTTAGGCGTTTTTTTCTCGCTCTTCAAACTAAAAAAATCCCAAGATTTGGCCTTAGGCTCTTTAAACTTTATAAAAGGATCTGAGAATTATTTTAGGTACTTTTCTTGCTCGTTAAACTAAAAATTCCTGAGATTTTGTTACCGGGCTTGTTAAAAATATATGGCAGCAACAAGAGCACTTTATTTTTTGGCACTGTTTCTCGCTCTTAAATAAAAAAATCCCAGAGTTTTTCCCCTCCTTCAAGCTCGTTGAAACTATGAAGAAGGGATGAGCCATGCTTTTCCATCTTTTTCTCCCTCACTAAACTGAAAAAATACCCTGAGTTTTCTTCATTTTACTCATTAAAACTTTTGATGAAGGTATTGATTTTGTCAGTGCGTGACTCATTAAAAATTCACAAAAAAAATGAGTTTAGTCAGTCACCTCTTACTCGTAACAAAATGAGGTCCACATCTATTGAAAATAGGTTTCTCTTTATCCGAGTTCAATAAAGTAACTAATGGAAAAGTAACCGGTCCAGGTATACTATTAACCTTTTTTCACACCCGGTTAACAACTATGACAAAGGGACCACCATGGAGTCTCTCTTTACGATCTTTCTAGACTCTCTAAATATGAAAAGACCACTAAGTTGTTTAGTATGGACTCTTTAAATTACACAGACAAGATATAGAGTCGTTCTTTTTACGATACTTTTCAGACTCTTAAAAAATGAAAAAATCGACAGGTTCGCATGTCTGGACTCAATAAACTAATTAGATAGGGAAAAGAGTCACTCTTTTTACGGTCCCTTTTAGACTCTTTAAATATGAAAATATCGATGATTTTACCCATCTGGACTCATAAAATTAATCAGACAGGGAAAGAGGACAATACAACTGTATTCCATATTTGAAAGCGTAGTTTGGCAGTAGTCGTTCCCTTGAACATGGCATTCCCTTAGATAAACCTTCCTTTTGATGGCCTCTCAATATGAACCCTACCATCCTATGAGTTTTTAGCATATATACCTAATTTAATTGCGTATCTCTATCCTAACACTCTGTAGTGTTCATGAGTCAAGTGTTGTCTGGTTAAAACCATTGTCGTGCCTTTTATTGTTCAAGGGTTACCCATTTGTTTCCTCCATCAATTGATCAAACATATCCCTTCATCATACCCTCCATTGTTTAGACCCAAATGCTCAAAATATTCCTCAAAAAACAAAATCATTCTTGTCCCGTTTCATGTCAAATGATGTAGGACACATTATTGCCTACCTTTTAACAGGTTTCTTCCTATCAACTTCAACACTCTATCTAGGAAGATAACCCAGAAGCACATTCAGTGCCCTAGTACTTACAGACATTAGTGGCAGGTTGCCTTGTGCTTGGTCATGGGTTTTCATTATTGGCTCTTGATTAAGCGATTCTACAGGTGCTTGATGACAAAGACATATTTCACACTCGCTAGTTTGTACTGTGCATCTTGGAGACCATCACCATTATCAGTGGCCTTCCTTGCATCTATTAATGGTCTCCATTATTGGCTAGTAATCAGATGATTTCATGCATGTTTGACGTCAACGCATATATTCGCATGTATCGACCTATGTTGTTTGGTGAAGTGGAAATCAAGACCTTGGGTAGTGGCTTGCATCATTTAGCCTTGTTTCCTCTCCCAAGCTATGGATATTAATTTTTGGAGATAGCTGTTTCAAGATGATTCTATTATGACACTAGACCCGCATTGTGCTTATCGACGGTTGGTATCATCATATCTCTTTTGAGAAAATTACTTTGACATAGCTACTGAGCATGGGAATGCCTGACTCAAGACATGATTTTAGCAGTTTTATATATATGTGTCGTATCAGGTTTCCCTTGCTGCTCGAAGCTTCTCTCTCTCTACATTATGGTAGGAAAAATTACAGTTTCAGTAAAGTATTTTGCCCATTGTCTCTGCCTCTGATCTCATACCTTATGGGGCATCTGTTATACAACAAAATTACCTCCTCATCAACTCAGACATGAAAGACATGATGATTGAAGCAAAGACCACAATTACAGGCCCAGATTCCACACTAAGGCTAGTTTCACACAGAAAACCTACTTTATAAAGCTTGTTACCAAGCCTAAGGGTGTGTTAGTGACCCTACTAACTCAAGTTGTTAGACCAAGGGTAGCATTAGTGGAACTAAGGGAAGTTCAGTGGGTCAAACCAATGAATTGACTCACAAATATCTAGATATTTATCCCTAACTTTGCTTAAGAAAAGTAAGGAAATTCCCAAAAATCAAACTATTTGGGGAAATTCCAATCTGAAAAAGAAGGCAAATGGGAAAGAGATGAAAATTAGGGCAAGTTCATTTCTTTTACCCTAGTGAACTCTATGAGGAACTTGGAAACCCTAAAATGATTACTATATAAGCAGTGAGAGGTTCATTGTGAAAGGGGTCAGAGGATTTGAAAGGATAGCCTACTAAGTTGTTGTGAACTATCACATACTTGAAGAAGTGGGCTAGAAGAGAGAGAGAGAGAAGCGGAAGGGGCAAAGGAAGACTGATACAATGGATGGTTGTAATCACTCATTCGTTATTAATACAGAATTGCAATTGTGTTCCCTACTCCATGGTGTCGGTAACCTTGTTCATTAAGTTATTCATTCGATACTTGTTTAGATGAATAGTTTAGTTGTCTGCAAATAGATGTTCATTGTGCATTCTTATATTAGTTTTCAAGATTATATGTTGTGATTGTGTTTGCCTTTCCTTTGTGCAACAATTGATTTGGAGCCGGCTTTGGAGGAGTTCTTCTTGGCTGCATTGAGATCTCCAAACAAATGTAGAAGGAGACTTAAGGTAATCCTCTTTCCATGATTTGTTAATTGATATTTGATAGATGAACATGTCTATAACTTGGTGGCTTCTATAGATAATATTACAGTATGTCGAAGGTCTCGGGAAGGCCTTTGAGGGTTGTTTTCATTCTCCATACACAGTGCATTTTACCCCATAGCAAACAATCAATCACTTCTACTTTCGCTCAACATTGTGTTGAGTTGTGTTATATTCTTTCCACGACTAGCCGATGTAGTTAATTGGGGGGTTAGAAGGGGGGTGGAGCCCCCCCTTTGTTGCACCGATTACGTAGCGAGGGGTGGAGGGGGGTCACAAGGGGGTTTGAGGGGTGCAGGTAACCCCACTCTATGGGGTCTAAGTCAGTGCTCTGAAAATTTTGTTTTTGGACCCTATGTCAGGTTGGGCGGACCTACCTATGGTTTTATGCATGATTTTTGCACATGGTTTTGGACATGATGTTTTTCGGTCCATGGTATTGGGTGATTCATCATGTATAAATATGTATTATAAAATTGAAAGGGACATAATGAAAAATCAAGCTGGTAGTCCCAGTTTTGGGATCCAGGGGAAATATTTGTGTATATGTGTTTTATGTGTTATGCTCTCACATTTTTTGTTTTATGTGATTTAGAATTCGTATGCAGGTAATTTCTGTATGGGCTTAAAACCTACATTTGGTATCAGAGTCATTTTGGCTTCAAGGGGATGCCTTTGTTTTTGAGGGGTTTTTCTCGGGCCTGTAGTAGACCCTATTCAATGGGAGATCTGCTGGATCGATTCTAGTGGTGAATGAAGATGGCGAGTAGTGGAAATATAGAGATCAAGAAATTTAATGGTCAGAGTTTTGAGTTATGGAAACTCAAGATGGAGGATCTGTCGGTGGATAAAGATCAATATATCATGGTAGATCCAAGTACTAAACCAACGGGAGTGTCCAACGAAGAATGGAAGAATTTGGATCGGAAGGAAAATAGCACAATACAATTGTGTGTTTTAGATTCAATATTGTTAAATGTATCAAGGGAATCTACGGTGAAGGCTTTGTGGGACAAGTTAGGGACTTTGTACCAATCTAAGTCTCTGGTGAATAAACTGTTCCTACGTAAAGGATGTATAACCTAAGGATGAATGATGGAGACTCAGTGACATAGCATCTGAATGCATTTAATACTGTGGTAAGTCAATTATTATCTGTTGATATTAAAATTTTAGATGAAGATAAGTGCATCATTTTGTTGTGTTCTCTACCAGATTTGTGGAATAGTATGGTTATTACAATAGGTAGCAATGTAACTGCCTTGCAGTTTGATGAAATAGTATCATCCTTGTTGAGGGAAGAAATGAGACGGAAAAATGTGGAGAGCTAGAAGGATGATGCCTTGTCTGTACGAGGATGGTCCCATAACAAAAACAAAAATAAGTCATCTAGTGGGAGATCTAAATCTCCAGGAAAACTTGTAAAGGTGGTGTGTTGGAAATGCGGAAAGGAAGGGCACTACAAAAGAGACTGTAAATCTAAAGCTCCTGATAAAGGAAAGGGATTTGATGATGCTCCTTCTGTAGAGGTGAAAACCACCTCAAATGAAGGTGGGGATGTGTACTTGGCTTCTTCAAGTACACATGTAGATCACGAGGCATGGTTGATTGACTGAGATGCATCCTTTCACTTCACTCCCCATAGAGAGTGGTTCTATGAGTATGAGAAATATGATGGTTGTGATGTCTTCTTAGGGGATGATAGGAAGGCTAGAATTTTTGGTCGCGGAAAAGTCAATTTGAAGTTGCAAGGTGGAAGGGTTAGAACACTTCCGAGTGTTCTGCATATTCCTGCATTGGCCAAAAATCTGATTTCTATTAGCAAGTTGGATGATGCAGGTGTAAAAATAGTGTTCGAGAATGATACCTGCAAGATGGTTCTGGAAGAACTAGTATTGATGTGGGGAGTTCAGATTGGAACTCTGTGCAAGTTGCAAGGTAGCACTGTCTTTTATGGGTGAAACAGCTCTATGGTTCCTGAAAATGGAGCAGGAAATCTAGTGGTCTCTAGAGAGAAGACCATGTTCTGGCATCAAAGGCTCAGACATATTGGAGTGAAGGGCCTTCGAATACTTCATGGTAAAGATATGGTAGAAGGTATGAGTAATAACTATCTGGATTTTGATTTCTGTGAAAATTATGTATATGGGAAGAAAATTTGGATGAGTTTCCCCTCTAGTGATAAGAGGGCGAAACAAATATTAGAGCTTGTGCACAACGATGTATTTGGACCTGTGAAGGTTCTATCACTTGGTAAGTCTATGTAATATGTATCATTTAAAGATGAATTCTCAAGGAATACATGGATATATTTCCTTAAAAAAAAACGTGAAGTCTTTGATAGGTTTAAATAATTTAAGGCTCTGGTGGAAAACTAGACAGAGAAGAAGATAAAAGTGCTGAGGACAGATAATGGTGGAGAGTTTTGCAATAAGGAATTTGAAGAATTATGTAATAAGTGTGGTATAGCAAGGCATAAGACTACTCCATATACACCTCAACAAAATGGAGTTGCAGAAAGAATGAACAAGATGTTGATGGAAAGGGCAAGAAGCATGCTCAATGGTGTCGGGTTAGGACAAGAATTCTAGGTAGAGGCAGTGGAGATTGCATGTTACCTGGTCAACTGATCACCTTCATCAGCGTTGGAGGATAAGACTCCATAAGAGGTATGGAATGGTAAGAAACCCTCTCTTTCACATCTAAGGGTATATGGATGTGATGCATATGTACATGTTCCAAAGGAGAAAAGAACAAAGTTGGATATTGGGTATAAGGACAGTTTAAAGGGTTATAAGCTTTGGAACCTGTTAGCCTCCTGCTGCACCAGGTTGTTCATTTTTCATGATTGACATTTTACAGGCCAAATATGTCGTACTTTGCTTGCTGCAATGCTCTATATTTGTTTAGAAGTCTCCACGTGAAGAAGGCTACTTCAAGTTCATCCAATTGCCTTCAAATTTTGTAAAGTTATCCCGGTATTGCTATTTTTCAGTTAAAGGGAGGTCCAAACAATTTAATCTTGGTCTCCCTAGGTTTAAATTTCTTGTTTTAGAATATAGAGATTGTAAATCTGTCCAAACAGTTTAATCTTGGCAGATTCTTAGATAGGTAGAGAAGTAGAGGAGCCCAATAGCTTAATCTGGGCTCTGGAAGAACTAAGGGTAGTATGTAGATAGGAAAGCATCAAAAGAAAAATGAATGACGGGTTTGCAAGTCTAAGTGCACCCCCGAACAAAAGAAGAAAAAATGCTAGGTAAGTAGGCTGGGTAGGTAGCTCCGAGGTTGTTGAGTTGCTGACCAGTTCCAGGTTTTCAGGTGTCATATCATTCAGGACATAATCAGCAAGGATCTGTATGCAAAAAGCTCACAAGAGGTAAAACTGACTCCCCTTCTCTGTTCTCCCCAATCATTAACTAACTTGCCCAAAAGAGGTCAAGATCTGCTTGACACCTCTTAAGTTCCATCATCTTCATAACACTGGCTTGAGTAAAGATCTTCTTTACTCAAATTTGTTCCATATTTTCTCCTAAAGTATGGTCTTACCCCCTTGTAACAGCCTAAGCTCTCCCGAACTTAGCGCTTTCTTACCATCTCCATATTAACCACTAACATTATTATGTATGCTCCTTTCTTCCAATCCCCTTATTAATATTAAGTAAAATCCCCCTACGATAATATCTCCCCTGGTTGAAAAATAACCATAAGTACTCCGGAATTGCTCAGTTTATCTGAAAAGCTCACCAAAACCTTGAGCCTCCAAAACCACCTCCCAGATACAATGGACTCCTTCCAAAGTATAAAATCCCTCTGAGGTAATCAGACCCCTTCCGAAACCTCAAATGCCCTTCACACCCACTTACTTGCTCTTTCCTCCTCAGAGCCATATCGCATCGCAATCTCGCACTCTCATCTCCATGCAAGTCATCACCCATCCTTTCCCCGCCGATGCGATATTGCGATATCGGTGATCGACAGTCGCCAGCGCCGAGTGTCCAACTCAGTCACCCCTCCTTTCCCCGCCAATGCGATATTGCGATATCGTCGATCGGTAGTCGCAAGCGCCGAGTGTCCAACCCAAGTACCCCCGTTCCCCGACGACGCGATATCACGATATCGCATTGGAGTTTCTTCATCACATTACCTTCAGCACTTCACCACGTCGCTCTGTACCAGGGACCCACAGCTGACGTCATCCACCGTACAGCCAACGCCATGCTTACGTCAGCAGCCAGAAAGCCGATAACTTCGCGCAGGAAGAAAAATCGCACTTCGGAGCTCCAGATCAAGAAACAAAGGCAGTTTCTGATGCGCGATTAGCACGAAACGCTAATCGCGCATCGCTATGGGAAATAGGCCATTTCAAGGAATCTTTAGGGAATCTTCTAATTTCTTAACCCATTGCGCGCCGAAAAAGCCCGAAAATCACCCGATCGTGCCAAAAGGATCCGGTTTAAAGACAACAGCAGATCAATCACAGAGTTTAAAGTGTATCAGATCAAATCATCAGGCATCAAGCGTGTCAAAGAGTATCAGTCGATGGTGGGAGCCATCAATGTAGCGGCAAAGAGTATCAACGAATATCTTGAGCAGCGGCCTGAAGCAGGAGAACATTTAATATCTTCCAGCAGATTCATAGAAAGAGGGTGAAACTACTTGAAGCTCTCAAATCATAATTATTGCACATTTAATTCACACCAGAGCCGAACTGCAGTCCCCGAAGCACAATCACTCCAGCAGCACTGCATCTGGTCCCCAAGGGCCACCTCGTCACCTATTCCGATCCAGCTGCCCCCAGCGCAGCCAAAAAGATTTACTTGCATTTAATTCCAGCAACACTTATATTTTTGAAGAGTTCTAAGAAGACCTGTCGAGGTCACTTGTAATGATGTATTTCCGATATTTTGCTTATAAATACCACCCTAAGCAATGTTGTGAGGGGTTGGTTGGTTGGTAGTAGTTGGTTAGTCTCCTTTCTAGCATTTTCTCCGAGCAGAGACTCACACTGTAACTGTCATAATTTCCATAATCAAAGATTGCTGAAAGCATGGATTGCGAAACTACTTGATGTTTTCTCTTGGCCAAGGAATGATCACGGAATTCCTGTGATTCTACATGATCCAATAAGTGTTCCTCTCCTCTGTTTAATTTTATGTTTTTTACCATCTCTCCGCCTTTCTAAATTGCAGGAAAAAAGAATAGCTTAAGATTTGTTTCATTACACCTTAAGTTCAATTTCTGCGTTTTTCAATGTTTTCTTCAGAAACAGTTATGAGCTTGTATTCTTACATGATCTGGTTTACGCTGTTTCTTTCACATATGAGTGCATGTCTTAGGAATTCTTGACTGCTCCTGGATCCCATTCATCCATTTCTCCCCTTTGTCAGCATGATGAAATGATTCTCCTTTGCCTTTCATCCCTGATGTTCACTCCGTACTTTCAGCAGACAGAAAATTGTATCCTGTGTGGCTATCCCGCTCTGTATCCCCTTGTGACCAAGAAAATTCTCACAAGCCTCAATCTGTGACTCCATTCCCAATGGTTCGAAACTTATCACACCTTATAGTGCCTCTTTGTTCGAGAATCCTACCTTCTTTCCAATCACAATCAACACTCCCTTGAAGTCTGAAAGCTAGCCTAAAATCATCAACTAAGGTTGAATCAAAAGGAGAGATCCCTCTCCGATTGCAGGTGGGCTAGAACCTGCAATCAAAAGATTGGTTTGTGGTTACCTCGGTCATATCCCTATTAGGAGCCTAGGGACAACCTGAGTGATAACTGAACCCAGTAACAAGGAAGTCTATGTATAGCCAAGATGTGGTGTTTAGAGAGGTGAAATATATTATTAAATATGAAGTCCAAGCAAAGGAACCTAAGAAGATAGAGTTTGAGCTTAAGGAGGAAGATTCAGACTCTACAACAGAGGAGGAATTAGAAGATGAAGAGCCACAAACTCCGGGTGTGAGAAGACCAGTTCGAGAAAGAAGGTACCCAGAAAGGTATAGTCCATCAGATGCTTTTTGTTCAAATTTTTCTTTATCTATTACTAATGATGATCCCAAAACTGTGAAGGAAGCAGTAGATTCAGAGGATGGAAAACTCTAGAAAGAGGCCATGCTTGATGAAATGACATATTTACACAAAAATGAGGCATAGGATTTGGTGGAGTTGCCGGCTGGAAGGAAACCCATTGGTAGCAAATGGGTGTTCAAGAAGAAGACAAATGCATAAGGAAAAGTGGAGAGATACAAAGATCGTTTGGTAGCAAAAGGTTATTCCCATGTGCCGGGAATTGATTTTGGTGATATTTTTTCTCCTGTTGCCAAGGTAGCTTCTATTAGATATTTGTGGCTTTGTTGATGTAGACTAGGCTAGAGATCTAGATTAGAGAAGATCTACAAGTGGGTATGTGTTTAACCTATTTGGAGGTGCAGCCAGTTGGATGAGTAAGAAACAGTCTGCAATGGCACTATCAACTATAGAGGCAGAATACATGGCAACCACTCATGCAAGTAAGGAAGCAGTTTGGTTGCAAAGATTGTGTTCAAGTATGGGGTTAGTATAGGGAGCTATAAGGATAGATTGTGACAACCAAATTGCAATTTTCTTGGAAAAGAACCCTGCATATCATTCAAAAACAAAGCTCATTGATGTTTAGTATCACTTTGTGAGGGATATGATAGAAGAAAAAAAGGTGTTGCTGGTAAAGGTGGACACTTTGAAGAATACTGCAGATGCATTGACAAAATATGTGAGCTCTGAGAAGTTCTCTTGGTGTAGAGAAACAATGGGCGTTCTAGTGTTGGATAAATGACTAATCTTTCCTGTGGACCCCTATGCATTGAAAACAGCAAGTGGGAGAATATTGGGTTATGTTATATTCTTTCCACATCTAGCCAACGTAATTAACTGGTGCATTAGAAGGGCGGCGGAGCCCCCCCTTTGATGCACCAATTGCATAGCAAGGGGGGTCACAGGGGGTTTGAGGGGTGCAGGTAACCCCAATCTATGGGGTCCGGGGTAACGCCCCAGAAAATTTTGTTTTTGGACCCTATGTTAGGTTGGGCAGGCCTACCTATGGTTTTGCGCATGATTTTCACACATGGTTTTGGACGTGATGGTTTTTAGTCCATGGTATTGGATTCTTCGGCATGTATAAATATGTATCGTAACATTGAAAGTAACATAATGAAAAATCAAGCTAGTAGTCCTGGTTTTGGGATCCAGGGGAAAATCTTTGTGTATATGTGTTTTATGTGTTATGCTCTCGCATTGTTTATTTTGTGTGTTTTAGAATTTGTATGAAGGTAATTTTTGTATGGGATTAAAACCTACACATTGCATGCATTCACTTTCACATCTTCTTTCAGTTTCCCGCCGATGATTCTGGCTAACCTTGGCCTAGACTTTGCCTCACTGAGACAACATTGCACAATCTGGGGAAGGAAGGCTCTATTTTCCACTCTAGAAATGCGCATTTCTGCCCAAGCACTGTCCTTTGTGACTACTTGGTGCATTTTTGAGGGACAATGACTGTTGGTCCAAAAAATTGTATAATGCAGTCCCTGAGCCTGCAGTCATTTCCAACTGCAACTACTCATTGCACAATTCCAGCAGTCAACAGTCAACAGTCATCTTGGATTGCATATTGCACAAATCCAGCAGCTAGTTTTGCCTCCTAGATAGCCCATACTACCTTTTTCATAGTTCTGGTAGCTGGTCACCCGACCTCCTAGAAGAAATTACACAATATTTTCCTTTCAACCCCTAGGTATGTGTTATGTCATTCCCCGAATTTGCTTTGGTTTTCGCTAACAGATTTCTTACCATGAATGTCACTTTGTCTCTATATCTTTCAAATTTTCATCCACCTCTCAACAATATATGATCAATTTCCTCCAAGAGATCAAGATAAAATGACACCAAAGGAAGTGAAACTGGAGTGGTAGTTGAACAAGTGTCCACATGTCTACCGATCTATGAAGATACCAAGTTGTTTCTATATAAGGACATCAAGTTGAAACGATAAGAGGTCAATGAAGCATTTGCAGGAATTTTTAGGTTATACCTCAAACACCACCATGTGTATGTGAACATTCACAAGTCTGTCTTGTACCGGATTTCATGCAGATACCCTATGTTCCCATGCGTGAACATGATACACTGGATCATCTCGCACGTTGATCCTGAGAAGATGACTTTGAGCAGTGTTAGCAGGGTGAAGATTGCAACCTTCTGGGCATAGGATTATGATGAGATGTATCAAATGTCAGAGCCTGTGACTATCATGGAGACTCCCTTCAACTTACCGAATGGCAGTGCCAACTCCAAAGACATTCTTAGGAACTGGGTAAAGGAGTCAGCTAGATTCAGGATGACACCCAACGAGATCTACAAGATGAAGATACTACGGAAGGCATATCAATACTTGGTCATATTTTTATGTTGACTGTATGGCGAAGAAAGCACGAAAACCTTACCACAGAGTTGGGTGATCATGCTAGACCAATTGGCCAGAGATGGAAAACCATGTAAATGGTCCGACATATTGGCTCATCAGCTGAAGGAACAGGTAATGACAGCTCGATAGTCACCTAGAGGTACGCAAGCAGAGATCTACATGTCTACCTACATCTTAGATGCAATCTATGCCTGACAGGAGTTATCGGGCTTGGAGTGGGCATAATCACCAGCAAATACTATTGTGAACACATATTGTAAATTGTTTTCCAAATGCAGCTTCAAAGGAGTTATCACACAACTATCCAATCATTTTGTCACCCCATTTTACAAGATGATATTCGAACAGAATCCACCCTGCATGTCTAGGGAAGCAATGGAGTCACTGATAAACATTGCTGATTGGTATGTCTCACCGTCCGACACCTTAATATGAATGTTCAATGTAGAGAAGCCTCTGCATCTTCCACCAAAGTCTGCCTTGGACATACTCGTCATGCAGGAAATAGCATATCACATCTCAGCAGGATTGGCAGCTAGATTGCACCAAAAGAAGAAGGCCCCTTGGCCCGCTCTTCCATTATGAATTGGGTTATATGAGATCCATAGTTTCAAGCAAGTAGATGTCGAATCAAAACAAATGAAGAAGTATCCATTCGACCTCTGAAGTGACAATCCATATGACCCACATTGTATTGTGAAAGATCACTGCACAAGAGTATAATTGAAATGGATCCACAAGGAATTCCATTGGTCCAAGGAGGACCCACAAAGATATTGCTACAGTTTCTCCAGACCCAATGAATAGGTCAGCTTCGCTATGGAGTGGTTAGCGAAGCAACATGGAGTAGCATCCCAAAGAGAACCAACACCAACAATAGTAGCATCAGAGGCAAGCATACCAATGCGCTATAAGGGCAAGAGGAAGATTGTTGATCACATGGAGGAAGAGAAAAGCTCCAAGTTCCAAGCGGATCCAATGGTAGAGAAATAAGTTATGGCTATAGAGGCGAAGAGGAAATAGTGCGACAAATGAATCGCATAAAGGCAGAGGGAGAAGAGAAGAATGGATGAAATAGAGAAGGAGTTGCATGAGTAGAAAGAGAAACTCTGGAAGGAACAAGAGTTGCACAAATAGGAGAATGAAGTGGAACAACAACAGGTACAACAGGGGCCACAACATGTGAAAATAGATGAAACAACGCCTATACAGGTAGTGGATTCATCAGAATAGCTAGCATCAGGCAGTCAGGGTCAATAATCGTAGGAGTAGGAATTTTCTCATGAGATATAGAAAGACATTCAACAATTGGATATGGATATGGAGCAACGGGAATCGAAATATGACATCGACCTTATGCCTCACCACCAAGAGGTAGACTTACCTACTTCATCGCATCCAGATGATGAGCAAGTCTCAAGCGACGGAGGAGGCACTGAGATGCTCAGAGATATGCTAGAAGGAGAGATTCTCAACATCTCATTCAACGAGTCTCAACATAGAGTTGTATAGTCTCGTAGAGTGTCAACTCCAGATGATCATACATCTCTTGCACAAGTTGAAGAATGAGTGATCGTGTTTGATGTGCACAAACATATAGCAACCTTGGCTAATGCAACCAAAGTGTATGCTGAAGCCACTAGCTCAAGTGTTCTCTTTCTGATAGTTGAAAATGAGTGAATGGATAAGGAACTTCAGACGGCCAAGCAAGGAGGAGAGTTGGTGACAGTGTCCACTTGAGATGAACTGAATAAGGAAATACTAGATGAAGTTTTGTCCCTTGACATAGTTATGTGAATGTTGTACTCCAAGTTTGGTACTATACAAAAGGCAGTGGTCCATCTCAACAGATGGAAACAACGATGTGCTAGAAGAGCATGTACCTTGACGAACATGCATGATGCTATTGATTACATGTAAACATGGAAGATGAGATACAAGGGAGCCCCACTTCACTTGCCTAAGTTGATGAAGGCTAGTGTAGTCAAGCTGAAGGCATGTATCTAGAGCCAGATCCAAAATTATTAAGAGATCTCGCAGATCATCACTAGTATACAGGCTTCACATGCATGAACCTAGACTTTCCCATCACTGCAGACATCATGCACAAGTACGTTGTTGGTCTAGCCACATTGAAGACAATGATGAACATGCTTACATATGAGTTTGACAGAGGATCCCTCACAGTGTACCCAGATGCCATGGAGGAAAGAGTCAGGTTCTAGAAATATGTCAACTTGGAGCACATAGACACCATCGCAAACTATCGATCTTAACATCAGTATGTTGCTGTTGATCAGTGTGAGGATGTTGAGGAGTTGGACTTTCATGGTTTTCTAAGTCATAATGATGTCTAGCATGGCTTGATCAAGCCATTTCTCTCACATGTGTACATGCTCATTGTAATTTAATGTCTTGTCAAGTGTAAGTCAAGTGTCGATAGTTAGATGTAACAATCATATAGTAGATGAAGAGTCATGAGGGTAGTTGAACTGTTACAAAGGGGAATTTCAAGGTCCACCCCACCCTTTTCTATAAATAGTCCCTCATAACTCATTGTATAGGCTTTTGGTCAGCCAAGCTTCCGATAAGACTATCTTGGAGAGAGGTTGGATAGTATTGTAACGAGTCCTGGCTTCTCCATTGCACAGATCTAGTACATCTCTTTGGAGGAGCAAGCAGTTGTGGCTGTAATGTTCTGCTATTAGAACTAGTGGTTGGACATGGATGTATTGTATGGCTGGAACTTACACTTCTTAATACAATAAGAGCCAACACATTTCATTCATATGTTTATTGTATTCTATGCTACTTGGTTTACTCTGAATGATATATGTATCTATTTACTTACCTATGCATGTATAGCTATATGTGTATGTATGTATGAATATTTCTGAAATGTGTTGTTGGTTTACCATAACTTTGGATTTCTAGCTAACTTGCCTTCCATGTTGTGATACATATTTTCTCGTGTGTTCCTTTCTTAACTACACGCTATCACAGGTTTCCAAGGGGTGCACCCATCTCAATCCCCATGTGTTAGAACCTCTCATTCATCTTCCTTGCCTGCCTACATCTATCACACCCTTTCTACGAATAGATTTATCTTAATTTCCTCTGTGTGAAATCACGGTCAAGGCATTACCATATGACCCACTGCTGGGACTCCTACACTAAACGATATGAAGTCTAATTGGGACTTCTTACTGGGGAGATCCCCTAACATGTTGGTGGGTCCAACACTGTCAACAACATCATAAAAATAACTTAGCAAAAGTGGCTAGGGATTATTAGGCATATTGAATCTCTTCACTTCCTCCTCACTATTCTCCACTTGTGGTATCCTAGTCCTTTTAGGTTCTCATTGCCCAATCATTTGTTTTTCATATCCATTAATAAAAATATAACACAAATAAATTGTTTGATTTATCCAATTCAACTTGAAATTTTTTAATAGAAAGATGGGAAATACATATATTAAAAACAATACTATAGTTTGGTTCATTGAAAAATTTCATTATAAAAGGATTCCTACCAAGTTGAAACATTTAAATTGGTTTTTATGAAGTGAATTAAGAGTGGTAGTAAAGATAGTTTTGAATGTAACAAAAAGCTAAAAATTCTGGAATCATGGACTCTACAAAAAGTTCACAAGGAAAAAATAAATATGTAGTACATTCAAAATTCAAAAGAAGATAAAGCCACTTATTAGGAGCCTTGTTCTTAGTTATTCCAAGACTAGGTCTTCAACATTTTGTTGAAATTCCAATATTTGCTTCTATTTCTACTACTTTTTTTCCTCGTTGATTATTTTTACCATCAATACGCTAAGAGGAAGTCCCCATGATATAATAGAAGATGAGCATTAGATTATTATATGGGACATATGAAGATGATGTTGTTGTACGTCCTTCTCAAGAACAATGAGGTGAGTAGTATTCTGATGAGAGTGCTTATGACAACTTCATTCATCATGAATTTTTTTGTTGGGGACAAAAGTTGATTACCTTTGCCTTAAATTTTATAAATATATATTCTATTATGGATCCCAAGCCAACAATCCTATATTTGTGGCTTTCAAAATATTGTGTCATATTTTAGAGCTTAGATTAGTCCACGTTTTAACTTTGATTCATTTCCCCTTGGTTCCTTGTAGTTTCACATGTTTTCCAAGCTAAAGACTTGTCTTCACTGTAAATAGGAGCACCAAAATGATGGTAAATACTACACCAATAAGAAATCCTATAGAAACGTTAATATCTAATGGGAGAGGATTTTCCTATGTGCTATCACTTGTGAGTTTGGAACAAAGGAATTACACCCCCCATTTTTTCCTTTTATCATAGGGAGATCGTGTAATAGGGACCTACAACTAGCAACTAACACCTTGAGAAAGACCCAAGGGAGCCAAAACTATGGAAGAGGTCCTCCCTACCGGTATAAAGGAACCATGACCCTCTCTTCAAAATTGATAGGGGATTGTTGAAGGTAAAGGGGGTCTAGAGAATATATAGAGAAACCTCAAAATTGAAGACACTTGGGCATGAAGATTGTGCATATTTACTTAAGGATAATGCATGATTCCTCTCAAATTCATTGGTCATATGTATTATCCAAATTTCATCCCATCAACCAACAATGGAGAAATCATAACCAAGGGTGGCACATATTGTGAGCATGTGAGGATGATGGAGAGGCCTTATTAACCAACTCCTACTGATGTTATAATGAATGTCCACTTATTGTGCCATGTGTTGGCTAGTATTCATGCGATGTGTTGGCTTCATAATGGGGGTTATGGAATTAGCTAACTATACTTCTTAAGGTTGATTAATATAGCCCTAATTTTCCTTTTTATTTCATAATTTGTGAGTCCATTCACCTCTTGATATTCATGCCTTATGACATAATAAGAGGAGAAAAATATTGAAGTGACTCTCTCTTGTTGAATTTTCTCCATAACATATTCTAGTTGGTAGTCATGCAATGCACGGTTGAAGAGAATGGATTTGATTATTAAATCTAAGTCTATGATCATAGTTATCTTGGAGACATTGATAGCTTTTCCAATCCTTAATCCTTGCAATAGGGAATGCACTTTAGCCACATTATTCATAGTTACTTTGAGACTCCACGCATAACAATACACTTTTGTCCTCTAAGAATTATAGATAACCTTGCACTCAACACCCCCTACCCCCCAAAACACACACACGTGCCATCCCTCAATTCAACATGGCATCTTAATGTAATATTCATGCCAAAAATAAAACAATTCAAAGAATAATTAATTACAACTTATCAGGGGATCAAAATGGGATATTACATTCATCTTTTATAGAGACATTAGAATGATATATAACTTTGGGAAAATTCTTCATTTAAACTATCGTAGAGAGAAATGCTTTTAGTATCTCAATAGTATAGCTAAAAGGACTAATATTGTGCAACATTAAGTGGTACAATTGTAGATGGGGTCATATTTTGATCATTATGCACTCCAAGTTTGATCTTGTCAAATTTAATGACTTGGGGAGTGTATATGTGATGAATGTTCCATGAAAATAAATATATAATGTTAGCCATTACTTCAAAACAAATCCATAGGAGGAAGCCTAAGGTTATATGAGGGAATATTCACACTTCATTAAATACTCCTTGACCATTGTAACATACTTATGATTATGTGAGATAAATCTTAGATATAATTTTTAATCATTGAAAGTGTTTCCCAATTTGGACCCTTTCTTCCTTTGGCCCAATTTTCTTATGAAGATTGAAGAGATCAAGATTATTGAAGTCACTAAAGCCTTGTGGACTAGAGAATATCGTTCATAGGAATGAACCATAAAGAGAAATGATTTGGAGATAAATTTCCATAGCAAAGGTATTGATCTCATAGATGTAATCTTTTATTCTTGTTAATAGAATCTCCTTCCTTCGTTCACCCCATCCAAATCTCATTTAATTGTGTCAATTAATGACATTCAATTACTATGATCACATTGAATGTAGAAAGTAGATTATACAATTTTCATCTTAGTCACTTGACATAGATACAGGGTTTGTATTATAAGGTAGAGATGAGTATTTTTGGTATTTTGTACATGCAGGCTTGACCTTGTTGACCAATATATTATCATGTTCATTCATAAGGGGGGCTATTTTAAAATTATGAAAAATACAGTTAATATGTTGTGTATATTGGGGGGAGGGATGTATGATAAGGAGTGTTTATAGGTGTTGGGGGCTATTAAAAGGGGTGTTCGATAAAATACGGGTCAGTTTTATTATAATATGTATTGGGATGGGGGTTCAACAAAATGATTTTTGGAGGTTTTTAACAATATGTAGTGATATTATAGGGATTCTTTAATATCTTATGAATGCAAGTGAAACGGCTTAGGTTGGTGAATTGAAGACCTTGTGATTGTGCATAGGCTTCTAAGAGTGAGTATTTCTCCACCTACTTCTCTAGCCATACCATGTCTTAGAAGAAATTTCAACAAGAGTGCAAGTTACAAGATTTCCCTTTATCCTCTTCCAAACCATAGCTCAAATACCATGTTTCTAGATGAAGTACAACTCCTAGTTTATTGTTGTTTATTATTGGAATAATTCCTAATTGGCATACTGATTTTCATGTATGTACCTAATAGCACACCTTGTATAAAAAAAACTTTTCAAGAACATGTGTTATTGGGAACTTCTTTTCCATATTTACTTCAAATGCAATTTTGGGTATCATCCCTAAAATTACCACTTTTATTTGTTTACTTTTCCACTCGATGAGTATGAAGTCACAACCTTCAGTGTTGTGCCCTAGTACATCCACCCTTTAAAAGATTACCTTATGTTGACTTATTTTTAGTCAATGGACATCAAGTATTAACCTCCAAACCCCTTATTATATTTGATTTCATGTTGCATATATCAATGCTCATTATGCCTCATGTTAAATTCACTTTTCTCATTAGAGTTCTAGATATTAACCTCTAATTTAATTAAATATTTAACCTTGTTGCTTTGAGATATCATGAAACACAAAAACACACATACACATGTCCTCCAAAATAAAAATAATTTGGGTTGTAGGATTCATTAAAAATAAATAAAATCTCAACTATGAATAATAATGAACTTAGAACATGAGTGGGAAAATTGAACGAAATAAAAATGTTGGTGAAAATTTATCTTGGTTATGAGATAAGGTTAGTAAATCAGGAATGCTCCTATATCATGGATGGATATTTGTTAAAAGGGTAGGAATTATACATTACAAAAGTTTTCTTAATTGATAATTTGATAGGATTTGGATAATGGAGGATTAGTTGGACACTTGGGTAAGGAAAGATAGATTTTCCTAAAACAAATGTATTATTGGCTGAGTATAAAATAAGAAAGTGAGTAGTTCTATGGAGAGCTATAAAATTTGTCAAGGAAATAAGGGAGATTAAGTCAAAATATTTTATTGTATACATCATACTAATTTCAAATGCACCATGGGAGGAAACTTTGGTGTACTTTATTTTAGGTTTTCAAGAACACAAGGTGGAATCAATATAGTGCCTATGGTGGTTGTGATGATTTTGAAATATCTTTTTTATAAATTTCAATTGGATAGATGATACAATAGTATGCTCTTGCATGGACTACCTAAGACAATCACATTAAACATGGGCACCAAAATTTTGACCTATTTTTAAAAAAATGTTATAGAAGAAGGTAGTGTTGAAATTGTAGTATAATTCATATTTTGATTTGTAGAAAGAAGTAGAAACATGTTGAAAATTCAACAAGAAAATCCCAATTCAATTTTGTCCTTGAATTAAATTAGGATAAAATTGTAATTCCCCATCACAAGATAACTTGTATGAGTTAACTAAGTTGATTTCAATTAGTTGGCCCAATTATTTCGAGTTAAGGGTCTAACTTGAGTCATGTAAAGTGTATCCTCCTTTATAGGAGCCCCGATTGAGTTTATTTTGAGTTGTAATTAATTAATTCAATTTAGCTTAGTTAAATTTAGTTAAACTAGTTCTAACTGATGGAGGAACTAGTAAGAGGTTAGATAGTGGATTGTTTCTTCATGTGCTCAACGAAATTAAGTAATGATTCACTCTTAAATAACTCATGCATGTGAGATCTGAGAGTTACCCAATAGAGATTGGAGTTCAAGAGAAGTGTACTACCAATTTTATAATCATCTGAATTGTACAGGTAGTACATGCAGTTAGAGGAAGGCCTAAGAGGTTTACACAATTCATATTGAGGAATTTCCCTAATTAATAGGGGGATAATTCCCAAGGAAACAAATCAAGGAAATAGGAACTTGGGTAAGCCAAAATTTGGTTAAGTATTGGCCTAGGATTGTCTAGGAATTTGTGAGACAAATAGAGATAGTGCAAAGGTTGCTCGAGCTTGAGCAAGGCATTGTAATCTTCTCATATTTTCTTAATAATGCAATATATAGACTGCAGGGTTTTTAGCTATGGATTTCCCCAGGAAATCATTGTGTAATGTGTTGATTGAATTCTTTCTCTTGTATGCTTCATGATTTCACTATCGTCTAAATTTTTTTGCTAATGAGTAGATTAGATTCAAGTCTAGTATTTTAGTAAATTATAATTAGTAGTTTGAATCTACAAGTAATTTCTACATGGTGCCAAAGGAGAAATCACTCTAAAAGAGGAGAATACGATTTTGTCTTTTGTAGGTGAAATTGAATTTGCAGTATCATTCTTCAGAGCCAGCAGGATGTTGTTCTATAGATTTAGACTCTAATATGCCCTTGAGGGTAATTTAGACTATATTGCTTGGAAGGACAAGATGGAGGTAGTGTTGGTAGAAAATGGGCTGAAGGAATTCATTGAAAAATATATCCCTAAGCCTCCAACAACAAATGATCAAGATCTGGCAGAGTAGAGGAAATGTGTTGTAAAGATGAGAAGGATCATACTACAAGGAGCTCGAAATCATATTGTCTCAAGCATGCACAGGAAGGGTACACCATATGAAATGTGGCAAGCCTTGGTCGACTTGTTTAAGAGAAAAAGTGAACAAAGGAAGATGGCACTAAAGAATAAGCCTCGGAAGATCAAGATGGAGAAGGGAGACACAATACCACAATACTTGAGAAGGTTCACCCAATTTCAGGACAAACTTGGGAGTGTTGGTATTATAGTTGTTGAAGATGATTTGGTCAACCTAACACTTCTAGGACTTCCCAAGAGCTGGAACACTTACTAGGTTTTACTAAATGGGAGGGAGAATATACTAAAGTGGGAGAATTTGTGGTCCAACTTGGTGCAAGAAGAGATAAGGAGGAGCACCAAAGAGGAAACCTCATCCAAGCATGATGATGAGGAGAACTGTGCATTAGATGGAAAGGATAATAAAGGGAAAGGAAAGAAATTCCAACCCAAAGGAGATTCCAGTTAGGAAAACAAGAAGCACTTGTCCAAGATTAAATTTTTTCACTGTCATGAGCTGGGACACTATGCCACGAAGTGTCTGCATAAGAAGGATAGCAAAAATCCCTTAGGAGGAGTGGTAGGTGAATCTCTTGCTTCATAATTCGAGTTGGATTTCACCCTCATTGCTTGCATGGTGATATCTGTGATGGGTAGTGTGTGGTATCTCGAGAGTGAAGCCTCATTCCATATGATTGGAAACAAATAATTTTTTAGTGACCCTGGGGAGAAGGACCTCTAGATGCACATTGAAATGGGATATTGTCACGCGGAATGAGTCGATCTTGCGGACAAGATAAACCTTCCTAGAATCTAATGAAGACCTAATGACAAGCAAACCAACCAGACACTATCTTTCTCTAAATGCACTTTATAAGTAATGGGAAACAAGTGTGTTTAAGGGCCTACCTCATGTCCAACGCAAGTTTGGAGATTCCTTCGCTCCTTTGATCCAAGTAAGTCCCTTTGTCGCAAACCTGCAAGCACAAACAAGGCAAACAATTAAATAGCACCTGAATATCCAATATTATAAAACATATTTAACATGAAAGTCAAGGAGTCCATGAAACAAATAGCATAAGATACTTGTTGAGGAAAATGAGCTTGATTGTATTAATTCAAAAGAAAAGAACCTTACAACCTTTGCCTTGATGCTGTACAAGCTCCTCTCCCAGGGACCAACAAGAAGTCTCCTCTACTTTAACAAGCTTCACTCACTCCCTAATGAAGCCAAAAAGGTATGTAATCTCTCCTCTTAAGCTCAAATAGGAAGTCTTGATTTCACTAGCATTTACCCTCAAAAGTTCTGCTTCTAACCTCCCTAGCCACTGACCCAATGCCTCAATTTATAGTGCAATGGAGATCAGTTACCAGCTCCTCCTTCAAAGGGATAGAGTCCTCCTTCAAAGGGATAGCTCCTTTGAACAAGGGATTAGTTCCTCCTCTCATGGGATGCATGAACCACTTGGAGCGAACAATCCATGTAACAAATGCTTCTAGAAAAGTCTAGAATTAACCCAAGATGAGTTTTTTAAGATAAAGATTG
>APFE030416747.1:0-34928 GCA_000404065.3 Pinus taeda
GGTTGCTGCTTCTGTCTTGGGTGAGTTAAGCAACAGACAGCAAGAGCTGGCATTATCCTCTCAGTAAAATTGATGATATACTTGAGAGTCATCCAATGACTATGTGGCATTACCATGTATACCTGGTAAAAATCCCATTTCAACTTGGTTAACCCTTGGACTGCTTCTGCTTTTCCTTTAGTTTTCTAATTCCAATTTTTTCTATCGCTGCTTTCTTGCAATTTTCGGGGCTTGTAGGTGACTAAGTAATTATGAGCCTTCCTTTTCGAGCAAGTTTTCTCAGCGATGTGCGATTAGCACTAAGTGCTAATCGTGCATCAGAAACTGCCTCTGTTTCTTGATCCAGGCTTCCCTGATGTGTTTTTCGCTTCTTGTGCCTTTTTTTCTCATTGGTATAAAGCTCAAAATTTGTAAAAATAGCGATTCCGTGAGCTCTTGACCCTGAGCATTAAACTATTTTTTTCTGTTATCAGCATCGTTCAGTACCCATTCAATCATGGCTATGTATGAGAAATCTGTGATGGATGCCTCAAAAGAGTTCTGTGGCGCTTCTCTCCCTTAAGTGCATTAGGTGTGCCTTCCGAAATGGACATTGGAGTGTTGCCTTTCCTCCTCACAGATTTCTGCATACTACCTTATATAACATTTTATCCTTTGTTCCTGCAGTTTACATTTGAGGTGGAAGTAATGATAAAAATAATGAAAAGAAAACTTTAAATGGTGAAGATATGCAAAACATGCCACCTTTCGTGAACTAGTTCTTCGAAAAAACACAACACCATACTTCATTAACAACTGGCAACAACTCATTAATTCGCATTAAAATGCATGACCAGTTCTTGGCTTAGAAAACGTTTTCTCGAATAATGAGCCAAAACCAACTGCGATGGAGAGGTCCTGCGATTTTGCTTTGCGATATCACAGATCGCTGTATCGCATTATCACAATTTCATCATGCTGTTCTATCGCAAGGTCGCAGTATCGCAATATTGCAACATTGCAACTTCGCAGTATCGCAGTATTGCAATATCGCAATATCGCAACTTCGCAGTATCGCAGTATCGCATTATCGCAATATCGCAATATCATAGATCACTTAATCGTTATAATCCTTATGTGTAATTCATGTGATTTTTGCGATGCGCGATATGCGATATCGCATATCGACAATTTTAAAGTTTTTCAATGTGAGTGTTTCTTTAATGTATGCGATGCGATGAAGTTTTGCATCGCAATCTCGCATTTTTTATCATTTTAACTCATTAGAAGGTACCCTATCATTCTTTGAGCGATGCGATATCTCTTAAGGAGTGAATTTACTTTCTTCATTATGAAACTTAGGTTTTTAGATTTTTCAAAGGTATTTTCCTAAGTCCATGATGTTGTAAGTTTAATCTAAAAGGAAATATAACACTAATTGATTTTTTAAATTTTTTTACTGAGGGTCCCCACTTATTTAGTATTAGCAATAACACTTCATAAGGAGGGGGGTTGTTGGTGGCCACAACACAAGGTTATACTAGGTGTCACTCTGACCATTGTGTTTATCTCATAAGGAAAAATGATGAGAGCTATATTATATTGTTATTGTATGTAGATGACATGCTTGTTGTAGGTTCTAACATGCAGGAAATAAATGTGCTCAAAAGAAAATTGGAAAAATCATTTGCAATGAAGGATTTGGGTGCTCCAAAATAAATCCTTGGTATGAGAATAACTAGAGACAGGAAGAATCACAAATTAACATTGTCTCAAAGTGAGTACATAGAAAAGTTGTTGAAAAGGTTTAATATGTAGAATGCAAAACCAGTTCGTATACCTTTGGCTAGCCATTTCAAATTATGTCAGGAGGCGTGTCCCAAGACTCAGGAAGAAATGGCTCATTTGTCTAATGTTCCATATGCATCAGCAGTTGGAAGCTTAATGTATGCAATTGTCTGCACAAGGCCTGATATTGCACATGTAGTGGGAGTTGTAAGCAGGTACATGAAAAATCCAGGAAAAGAACATTGGATGGCGGTGAAGTGGATTCTCAGTTATTTGAGAGGTACCACAAATCAAGCATTATGCTTTGGTGGTTCAAACATTTCTCTATAGGGATATGTGGATGCCGATATGGTAGGTGACAGAGATAACAGGAAGAGCACTACAGGATATGTATTTTTTGTAGGTGGAACAACTATCAGTTGGGTTTCAAAAATCCAAAGTGTTGTTGCACTTTCAACAATAGAAGCAGAGTATGTTGCTGCTACAGAGGCTAGTAAAGAAATGATTTGCTTACAAAGGTTTCTGGATGAATTGGGTAAAAAGCTGGAGTTGGGCAGGTTATACAGTGACAACCAGAGTTCCATGCATCTTGTAAAGAACTTTGCATTTCATTCCAAGAATAAACATATACAACTTAAGTACCATTTCATACGGTCAGCATTGGAAGATGGATAGTTGAACTTGGAAAAGATACACACTAGCCAGAATCTTGCAGATATGTTAGCAAAAGTTGTAACCAGAGAGAAACTTAGAATCTTCTCAGTTTCAATTGGTCTTCAAGTATGATGAAGAAGATGAGAAACAACCAGGTCCAAAGTGGAGTCATTGTCTAGCAAATAAAGCAGCGATGGAGTTGCTATAATCAGTCTCCAAGTGGGAGATTGTTGGGTGTGTAGCCTGATTATCTTCTGTATTCAAAGGTTTTAGCCAGATGTATACCCCAAGAAGACTGTACACCCCTCCACGCGGGGGGGTGCGTGGGGGCTAATCCCCCCCATCTGGGGGGTTTGGGGGCCAGCGGTCCCCCAACGGGGGTTCGGGGGCAGTACCCCCGAAGCTAAAAATAGATGTAAAATTGCCTTTTAAAAGTCTAGTATTTTCTAGTCAATCTGGGTTGTTCATTAGGCGGATGATCTGACAGTAGAAGTTATGTTTAATTTAGGGTTTTTTTCCCTAGAAGGAAACCCCTCACTATATATGAGGGAATTGTATTGCATCTATGTATATCTATATTCAGAGTGAGGAAGAGAGAGGAGATTGAGAGCGAAGAGGGTGCTACAATAGATCTGATGTAGGTTGTATCTCTTCACTTTGCTGGATAATATAAGAAAAGAAGGATTGGTTGTTTCTCCGTGGACATAGCCCAAACTGGGTGAACCACATATATCTGTGTCTCTCTTGTTTTATGCATTTTTTGTGTTTATATTTCTGCAATATTTTTTGTGTTCCATTGCTCTGTAATATATAATTTTCTAAAATCGAAAACATTGTTTGAAAAAGGGCCAATACATATGCCTTTTGAAACCAACAATTAACCAAATAGATAGTAAATCACCCAAGTCGCGGAAGCCAAATTCTGGATATGTCGACTAGCACCATCGATGAATGCTAGATATATCAGAGCATCCATCGATATTTGCCAAAGAAGATCAAAAATATTGATATCACTATGAAACCTATAGACAGATATGTACAAATATATATAATATCTACAAGTAAGAAAATACTAGGAAAAATCCTAAGCATAATAATTTTAAGATAGAGCCCATTTCTGGGCTCCGCCACTCATTTCCATCAAAATCAACCAATTTGTAATCTCATTTTTCCAAGAAATATTTAATGATAAAAGGACCGTACCACATGGGTTTGAACTTACCTACCACCAAGATGTCTTTGTCTTGGTCATATATCAGGACAAGGTCACCTTAAGATAAAACCCTAGGACACACAACCTTATCATATTGGACCTTCACTCTGTTTTTATGAGATTCGTTAATTGTGGCTGCATCTTGATGCTACTCATCAAGTGTTTCCAAATAAACAAGGCGTTCTTCAAGGCTAGAAGTATCTAGAAGAAGTTCTACAACTAATCTAAGAGAAGGAATTTCACCTTCCACAGGGAAGATTGATTCCAAACCATAAACTAGTTGAAAAGGAGTGAAACCCATAGTGGTCTTAACCAACATCCCATATTCCCAAAGTGCAAGATATAACATGATATATCAATTGGATCGAGATTTATTAATAGTCCTCTGTAGGATAAATTTCATGGATTTATTCACGACTTCCACCTAACCATTGGCCTGAGGATATTAAGGAGATGAATGTTCCTACCGAAAACCCAACTTGAGAGAAAATTCATCCATCATCTTGTTCTGGAAATGACTTCAATGGTTAGTGACGATCTCCTTTGGAATACCAAAATGAGAAATGACTTGGTTGAATAGAAATAGGGTTTTTGTTTCACCATCATTCACGACAGTGGGCATAGCTTCGGCCCACTTAGTAAAGTAGTCCACTACTACAATAATATACTTATAACCCTTTTTCAAAGGTGGGTTACAAGTTGTAAAATCAATTCCCCAATTTGTGAACGAGCCAACGGTAATGTCAGGAAAGAGCGAAATTGTATGAACATGCATTTTCTGAGTATAAACTTGACAAGGATGCCATTTTTTACTGCGTCAACACAATCTTTGAAAATCAAAGGCCAAAAATACCCTGCACGCAAGGTTTTTTGGGTTGTAGTAAGCCCAGATAGATGACTACCACAAGCTCCATTATGGCAATGATTCAACATTGACTCATCTTCTTCTAAGGTTAAGTAGCATCTAAGGATTAAATCAACCCTGCGACGATATAAAGTGTCACCGGTAATAACCTAACTTTTAGCTAAGTGGCGCAATTTTCTTTGCTCATCCTTTGAAAAAGTGAGAGGAAACTTCGAAATCTGAAGATATATTATAATATCTCCATACCAAGGATCTTGTGAAGAAATAAGGAAAATATGTTCATGAGGGAATGATTCCTAATAAACCATTTCTTCTTCATAAGGCAACTCTGAGACTAATTATGCAAATATTAAATATTTCTTAGATTTGGTTGATAAGAACTCGAGATCGAATTCTTGTAAAATAACAATCCATCTGTGATATTTTCCCCCAATCACTCGTCTATTGAGAACAAACTGAAATGGGTTGAAATCTGCTAAGACAAAAGTTTTTCTAAGCAGAATATAGTGTTGAATTCGCTGGACATCATGAACAATTTCCAAAGCTAATTTCTCTACAGGACAGTATCGTAATTCAGGACCTACCAAGCCTCAACTCAGATAACAAATCACTTGCTCATGGAGAGAATCGTTTTCCTAAACCAGAACCATACCCATGATTGGTTCTTCCGCTGTGAGACATAAGAGAAAATCCCTTCTATAATCGGGTGGAATCAGTAAAGGAGCAAAGGTCATTATTTTTTAAAATCATCGAACGAGCATTGAGTGAAATTGTCCCATAGAAATGGAAAACCTTTTTTCAGCAATCTCATAAATCCCTTTGTAATCTCAACATAATTGACAATAAATCTCCTCAATAAAATTGGCTTTTACTTGGAGACTTTTAAGTTGACGGATGGTAGATGGGGGAGGCAATTGAAGTATTTCATCAACCTTGAAAGGATCTACATGAATCCCTTCAGTAGATACTATGAATCCCAATAATCGACTAGATGTGACAACGGAAACACATTTATTTGGATTCAACCATATTTTATAATGACGACATCGCTCAAAAATCATTCGAAGATGATGAGGATGATCAATTCTCTTTCAAGAACGAGCAACTAGGTCATCCAAATATGCTTCAATGATATGTTTGATATCATGGAAAGTGTAGGACATGGCTCGTTGAAAAGTCACTCTATTATTTTTAAGGCCAAAAGGCATATTTTTGTATGCAAAGGTACCCCAAGGGAAAATAAAAGTTGTCTTATGCTAATCTTTAGGAAGAATAGTAATTAGATTATAAACCGAGAAACCGTCCATGAAGGAGAAAATCTCATTTCTTGCACATTCATCGATAATCTAATCAATAAAAGGAGTGCAGAAATTACCCTTTGGACAAGCCTTATTTAAATCCCTAAATTTTATGAATATGCGGATCATTCCTTCTTTTTACTCAAACGGGACTGGATTCAAGACCCACTCAATCAACAGAACGATGTATATAAAACCGCCTTAAGCAGCTTCTCAACCTCGGCTTTGATAACTGCCTCTTTCCTAGGGTTCACTGGTTGAAGCTTTTGCAGTATAGGCTTCACATTTACGTAAGCCTTGATCTCATGTTAGAATATTGATGGATCAATTCTAGGCATTTCCTCATAAGACCAAGCAAACACATCACAAAATTCTTTAAAAATATCGGTATAAATTTGAATTTCTTTAAGGGAGCATTCGACTTCGATGAAAAGATTCTCTATTATATTGGGATTACTGGAGATGTTCATTGAAATAGTTTCTGAAATGATAGACATGTTACCTACAAGAAAAATATATGCCAGAGCCAAAGGATTTAAAATTGTGTGAACATCACCAGTTGACAAAGGGCTAGACAATCTTGATTCTACTTCACGCAAGTCTGGGAGAAAATATGATCGATGATGCAAATCATCCCACGGTCTTTCTTTACCTATCATTTCTTCTAGGATTGCTTCCTCAGATGGTAGAATAGTATTAAGGCAGTCCATAGAAGAAGTAGAGTTAAGAGTCCAAGTCGGAGCCACATATCCATCCAAATCCTCTGGTGAAAGAGAAGTATGATCAAAATTTACAGTGTTAACTATAAATTGATAAGCAATTTTGGTTGCAGACATGGGATATGCCATTCCACCCAGTTTCCCATCTTCAAATGTGGTTGTAGAAGAGGGTAAGGGCTAAGGATCTGAAAAATAATGAGTTCTAAAGAACTTTGTTTAAGAAGGGGCCTTGGATGATGAAATGGCATTAATTTGAGCAATAGGAGAAGGAAGATCAAAAGTACACATAAACGAGGAATACATCCTGACTCTTAAATTCTCAATACGCTGCTTGGCATTCTTCAACAAGGGAATGGAAGAGTTAGAGGATGAATTGTATTATTTTGGAGAATACTCCATCTGATGAATAGTAACAATTCTCCCTTCATGGCGAAAGCATAGGATGTGAAACAAGGATCATACAATTCCATCCATTTCATAAATCCAATTTCTTCCCAATAGAATATTATAATCCAAATTCACATCAACTATCTCGACCTCGATATTAACCACCTTTCCCCCAACACAGATGGGAAAGGCTGGAATAATTCCATGCACCCTATGAGAACGACCATCAAATGCAGTCAAGAGAGTAGGTGAAGGAACAACTTGAGGAGATCTGATAGCTTTCCAACATGCAATCGACATGACACACATGGAAGTGCCCTCATAAACTATAGTTCAAAAGATATTGATATTTTGATATGTATATTTAATTTGGAAATCCATGTGATGAGGTATCTCTTTTTAATATTTGACATTTCAAATGTAACAATAATAGAGTCTTTTAGATTTATTTTCCTAATCGTAATGAGAAATGTACTCCTTTGTGATGGACACGACTGGAGTACCTCTAACGCAGACATCGCACAAGGACTTTGATCCAGATCTTCAACAATGGAGTAGTTCTTGGTAGCCCTAACATTAGGGTTAATCGTCAAACATTTTTCAGATCCTTTCGGCATCTGAGGTATAGGCTCAACTTCGAGCCTATCAATATGGAGTGGCTCTGGAACATTGGGAGCAAACTTAGCCTTAGAGGAGTCTAGTTCGCCATAATCATGTGATCTTGTAGCAACATCAACATGAGAACTCATCATATATACATTCGATGGATTTTCCCTTTCCTGGTTCCCCCTCTGGGATTTCCAGTATTAGCATTCATGCTAGCAAACATTTGTTGCCCTTGGGGAAAAGGGTTAGTTAAAACATCCTTGGAGCTAGAAGAACTCTGCTACACTAACAAGCACTAAGCATATTGAGTCTTATGGCAAAGATGAGTTAAATGGTCTCCATTGCACAATTTACAAGGATAATTAACTTTCTTTTTGGACTCCTTTTTTCCCCCCCCCCCCGCGGTATTAATAATAGGTTTGTTTGCATTACCCTTCCCATCCTTATCTTTATTCTTTCCATGTCCCTTTTTCTTCCCATTGGATTGTTGATTTCCTTTGGGGTTAGAATATTGGAAAGTGTTAATATTTTATGTTTGAGAAGGCATAAGCATTGACGACGATGCTTGAATCAAAGAAGTAGTTTGTAAAGATAGTTGCTGCAATTGACTTAACAGGTTAGCCGTGTTGTTATTGATCGATCTGACTATTCCGTTGACATTGGGACCTAGCTTCGGTTTGGCTAAATCGATTTTAGATCAAGGAGAATCAGGCAAAATCTTTTCAATAATCCCAGACTGAGAATATATAACTTCTAACTATTGGGCTCTAAAGATAGTTCGTTCTTTGGTGAATACCCCGGAGAGTGATACATCCTTAGAAATTTTTTGTTGTAAAGATTTTAAAAACCATTTGAGAAGGAATTCATTAGGAATATAGGCTTTTATGATCCTCTTCCTTCTTTGTCATTCCTGAATATGGTCAGAACTGTGAGTTTCCTTATCTTGTTGGAAACTAGCCAATAGCTTTGTTCCAACATCATATCAAATGGGCAACTGAAAATGGTTCAAGAAAATAGTAGCCAATTCACCAAATGAGGCAAAGGTACCCCCACTAATCTCTATATACCACTAGGCATCATTTCTAGTTAAGGTGCATTCGAACAATCTCAACCTGATTCAATCGTCAATTAGGGAGTTAGGTGAACACCATAAATGGAATGTTGTTATATGGTCAACTGGATCCTCCCCAGTCTTTCCTTCGAATTTCAGAATACCCAATGGAAATTTGGTGGGAACCGAATGCCAAGCTAGATTATATCGGATCGGATCATTTGTCAAGTTTGAGAGATCTGGCAAATTTAGGGTTTCCAGGAATGGTAAGTGTGGAGGATCTTGAGAATTCCACCCACCATGGGTAGGATTCCCAACATTTTTAAAATAATATTCTGAATTTGTAGAGGCACCAAGATTCAAAGGATTGTTCATAGAAGAAACTAAACCATAAGGAAAACCTTGTGTTCCAGAAAAATTCATAATGTGACCACCTCCTATCGAAATGTTACCATAACCATGGATATTTCCCCCAAGCGAAATATTAAAAGGAGAGGAGAGACCTTGGTAAGGGTTCCACGCATTGGTGAAGGGAGAATAACCCTGAAAGGAAATTATGGAGGAGTAAGGCATGTTCGCCCATTGACCAAAATAAAACTGATTCCCTACTCCTAAACCACTAAAGCAATGTTAGTCCATCCTTGAAAAGGATTATAACTTTGACCTTGACTAGAAAAAGGTAGCGATCCTAAAGAAGGGTTAGAATGAGATATATGACCACTTCTAAAAGGAAAACCCTCAAAAGGGGTTGAACCACTAGCCATCGAAGTCAGAGTTATGGAAACAACAAATGAGATGTTCAAAGGAACTGAGGGAATTGCACTACAAGGCATCCCAAAGGGGAAGGAACCAGTGTGGGAAGCAAAAGCTTGGGTGCACACACGTGAATATGGATTGGAGGTAGAGCCAAATATTGTTGTACTAGGAGTGATAGTAGATATAGAAATAGTGCCTCCTCCTTAAACAAAAAGAGGAATATGCTCACTAGTAGCACTCATTGAAGGATTCATGCTCCTAGCAGTGGCCATCGAAGGAAAAGGATGATAAAACTTAAGGCTTGTCGACCTATGAGTCAGGGTCCCAAAGTATAATAGAACATCTAGATAATTGGGAGGAAGAGGTGAATAAGGAGTCATAGGGGACTTAGGAATATCTTGTGGAAAGGACTGGAGTGTCCCTATCCAAATCACGAATTACGCTAGGTCCACCATATGAAACTATAGCCTGAAGTGGAGGATTAATCTTCGATGTGTTCACTGCTACTCATTGAAAATCACTAGTAGAATTGATCCTATGCCTTCTAGAAGAAGTATCAACCACTTTTAATTATTAAGAGAACTTGTAAAGACTCCAAAAATTATAAAGCTATGGCAATCTAGAAGCAAAACTGAAATATCCCTAAAGATACAATCAATCAAGCCACTTTAAGGTATTTCCACTCCAAGTGATTAGGACTGACACCAAAATACAAGAAAGTGAAATAAAGGAACTTTTGAAGATAGTTTGTGATAATTACAACCCAAGCCTACCAGCAAAGGTAACATAAACAATTATGTTGACCTCCAAACAAAATTCTTTGTCGGTGCAAGTACCATAGCTTCACAAGGGCACCCTCTAGAAGTACTAATGAGAGTCATACAACGTCTACCTCAGGCACCATAGGTATTTCCATCCCACCCACCCCCCGTAGTCACCTATGTGGTCCCTAGGAATGGCAACTAAGGTCACCAGTTCGTATCATAAGCTAGGCAAAATAGTCTTTGGTCGGGATCCAACAAGCAGGAGAGGGGGTATGTCTCTTCCCTGCATCACTCGCCCTCGTGTTTAAATCCCAGAAGATAAGATAATTCCTAGACAACTTTGACGACATTGGGTTTCAATTTTTAATAAACTTCTATGTTTGAATTCAGTGTGTCCTTAGAGAGTTAACTCTCCAGACACCTATTCCAAGGCCCTAAATGACCTAGACTAGTTGGTATAACTATGACAAATAAAAAAATTCTAATTCATTTTTAATTTTAGTGCTTGATTTTGATGTTTGTTCTTTAAGTCAAGGGTAAAATGGAAGTGCAACTTATGATGTTTTTTTTTTTTACATAAGACTATTTCTATTAACAAAGTAAAGGTAAATTTACAGCATGGCTGGAGTCAAGAACTCTACATCGGCAGGAGGTAGAACTATCCAAAAAAACATATGTAAAAACTGTCTATTTTTAGGACCCATGCAGGGGATCAAGCTGAGATACATATGACAATGCAAGATTACCCAAAAAAACTAATAAACCCCAGAGAACCCAAAAACTATTTGCCTTACAATCATGCCCAGTGGTGAAGGGCGCACTGCAAGAAGTAGAGGCTTGGGTGGACGAGCTATTCATCAGGAGGCTCTTATATGACACGACACCAATCGATATTTGGAAAATCCCCTGCTTGTGCCACGTTCTGAATAGAGGGACCCAGGTCAACCATCGTCACATCCTGATCTGTGCATGTCTGTTTGTTTGCTGGCTGCCGAGGAGAATTTTCGACATTCAACAGGAGGGAAGAAGAAGGAGCCGAGATTTCCCCCGAGCCCCCAGGCTGAGTCCTTGTATCTTCGGCTTGGCTTTCTTCATGAAATACCACCTTGAAATAAGTCGTAATCCTTGGTCTGTTCAAAGTTCTATCAAAGGTGAAGATGGCAGAACCAGAGGTGGGGACAGGCCCGTAGCTAGAACTGGTGGCGCGAGATCTCCCTCTCCTGCTTCAGGTTAAAGGGCGACGCCCAGCTGACAAGTCACTAGATGACGAATTGGTTGGTGCTCGCCTCGGCTAGCCTCTACGATAGCCCATCCTTGGTCGCAAACGAGGCATCTGGAATATAGCAACCGCAGAAGTCTAGGAATGCGGCACCAGAGCATTAACCAGCGGGTGGCAGCAGCTTTTCCTTCTGATCAAACCGCCTCTGCTAAGCTTAAACCCGTCCTCCTGGAGAGCCAAACTTAGCTCAGAGAAGAGCTTGCCTGTACCAGAAACCAGCGACCAAAAAAGGAGATGAATCACTATGATATGGAAATGAAAGCAACAACACAGAACACCGAAAAGAAACCCGACGAGGAGCAGAATTTGCTTCGCCGAGAGGGCTGAGCCAAGCGACAGAAGAACCCAAATCCCCTCAGGCGACCTGAAGTCCGAATCGAGACTAGAGGCGAGCGAGAAGAGCAAGTAAAACAATAATGTTGTCGCCTCCCCAGGACCTCCCCTAACCTTATCATTCTTTGTCATGCCTTGGGAGGCTCCTCCCATTACTTCCACATTGATGGATATCGCCTTCTGCTGCAGGCTGGTGCGTGTGGAGGTAGAAACTTTAACTCTGAACTTGATGTGTGAGCCGAACCATCTGGAATGAAATCTTATCTGCCGATATTTGCGCTTATGCCATGCACCAAATGCCGTATCATTTTTTAACTTCTTGTACTGATCAGGCAGGTGGCGATCTACCTCGCCCCAACCCTGTCCCGTCGTATTAATGTCTGTCACAAGCACCCGCATCCGGGAGTGCAACTTATGATGTTATGGACGCAAAAATAAATCAATAGAAAACCTGGCTACACACATATGAAACTTTTTTCTTCGATGAAAGAGATTTCTACAAGGTTCTACAAACAAATTATGAAAGCAAAAAATTAGTTTTTCTTTTTCAAAACACACGCTCACCAAAAGACTAAACAATTCTTACAGTGCAAATATCCTAATGAAAACTAAATGCTTAATTAAAGATACTAAGGATTTCTCTTAAATCAAGAAAATGTGTTTCTTAAAGAGATCAAGAGGCCAAAACTTGACAAAGAGGAGGAAAAAATTAAATGAAAAACTTTTCCCCAAAATCAAGCAAATTCAACCTAATGAAAATAATTCATACTTGCTCTAAAATGATGGGAATACCAAAAATAAAAAGAAAGGAAACAACAAGATGTTTTTATCTTTTTTCTTTTTAAGGACACAAAGGGTTCTTGAGAAAACAAAAAAGCTACTAAAGTCTTCAAGATCAAATTCAAGTATAATGGATTCAAATTTCCCAAACCATAGGAATCATAAGCATGATAAGACTTAAAGTGAAAATAGGTTACAAACTCAAACAAACTAATCTGAACAACAACATAAAAACTCCAACAAACAAGAAAGATTTCAAGAAGACCAAGAAATTTTTTCAATATTGCAAGGACTTTTTCAAAAACCAAGGAAAAACCAAAAATGTCAACTTTAAATAAAGCAAGGCAAAGTAATGTAAATGCTAGGTTATAAGTGAATTGAGACCAATTCCCTGTTCCAAAAGTTCAGAACAACCAAGAAATTCATTGAGAATCCCTGAATCCAAGCACAGAAACTAACACTTCACCAAGAAGCAAACCCGAGGTTGACTAGGTTTTTCCACAAAGAGAGATAGGAAACTAAAGATCAGTAAGACACAAGACTCTCCTAGACAATCAATGACTAGACAGGAGCAAGAAAAATCAGGCAAAACCATTTACTGGACTTAGCATTTGAAAAATTCATTCAAAACTAAGCATACATGACTATGAAGTGACAAACCCGCATGTATACGTGACTGTACCTAAGGAAACTCACATATACACATGTTTATGTGTACAAAAGTGTGTGTATACGTAACTGTGTGAACTAAAAATCTCATATAAAAAATTTATCAAAGAAAAATAAAAAATTAGGTCTGTCCCAGAAGATCATACTTTTTTCCCAGATTGCAAACAAGTCAAAGATACTATAAAAACTAATAAACCAAACAAGAAGGCACAGATCAAGAGAAACAACCCAAACTAGGAAATACAAGATTTTATTCCTGAGAGGAGTCACCAATTCTGTTACCTAGGGTCTAGGTTGAGAAACCCAATAGATTGAAGTGAATACACCAACAAGAAGCAATAAAACAAGTTGTCCTAATGCTTAATCTAGTAAAGTAGGATGAAGAGGTAGTACCCAAAAGTCCTACGTTTAAGGATGTTCTCATAGGGTCCAAACCCTCTGCTTCCTCCAATGCTTCAAAACATGCAACTCATTCACGAAAAGCATATATACTAGCAGTAGTTCAAAGCATGTTTAAGATATAAATGTTAGATCATATGAGCATATAGGTATAAATCATGAAATCATACATAATTAGATCATAACATGAGTTAAAGCATAAATATCATAACCTCAAGAACAAGAAAGATCTTCTTTATTAATGACTACAAAGAATGTGGAGGAATACACCATGATTCGACCATGGCTCCAAGCAAAACCTTCCTCTGGATCTGTCCAGCCCAAGCCTCAACAATCCTCTTTCAAATGTATACACATATATGCTGTATAAAGGAGATGGACATTTTTATGAGGAAACAAGGTTTCCTATAGCTAGGAGTGTAGGAGGTGTTGAGCCTCAAACCTGCACTTCTTTACACATCCTCTCAGCCTCCTTTTCTTATTCATTTCCTTATTTTTCCACTCATTCCCTCCATCAAATTGCTCAAATCATTGTATTTTAGGACTTTTTACATGATTTTCTAATTATGCTAATGACCGTGTTGTTGGTTTAGAATTTTGGTTCAAAGTGTTGCGTCTCTGTAGCTCACACAGGGTTTCCGCAGCTGATCCCGGTTTCCGCAGCCAACCCCAGATTCTGCAGCTGTTTTATTAAATGATATGTTTCAGGTGTCCTCCGGGAAGAAGAGCCACATGGGCAAGTTCGTGGAACCAAGGACATGGTGTGTGTCCTTCCAGCTCACCCAAACCGGTCATAAAAACTCGTGGTCAACGAGGAGGCAACTACGGTCAACACAAGTCATTGGCGGTGGCACGGCTCTGCGTGTTCTGTTTTAGAGCACGTGAAGAACAGGTGGCATCTTCCTCAGCCATGAAGACAGTGGGAAACATGAATCCAACAGCAGATTGAATACCCACAACGACCGTTGCCTAAATCCGAGGACACAGCAAGACTACGCGTTTTTACACAGCTGCTTGAATAGCTTAGTTTTCGTTAAGTTAGTTTGCTTTCCTCTGTTATAAATAAAGCTTCTTTGAACGCTGGATAGTTAGCCGCTGATATGTAATTTTGAACTCCCCAATGTACTTTCTATTTTGATACATAATATATGAGAAGACTGTTTTCCATTTGAGCGTGTAACTGATCATTGAGCCCGCTGGAGTAGGCAGAGGGCCCCTATTTACTGAAGGCCTGTATAGTACTCTTTAATTTCCTGCATTTCTTTTTCTCATTTTATGTATAATATTTGAACAGAATGCCTTTGATTGCTGTGGTTTGATCATGTACAATAGCTGTATATAAATTTTGAATTCTGCTTATTTATATTTCTGCACTTTTCCATGACTGATCAGTGTGTTATGCAGGTTTCTTAGGTGTGCTCGGCACAGTTTCTTTCTTTTCTTTTTCACAACTAGTGACACTTGTGATCATCTTGTCTATGTTGCTGACCTTCCTTGTTTTGCAGCCTTTATTTCCTTACTATCATTTCTTTAATTTGCATAGTTGCTCTCTGCTTTTAGACATCAAGTTGTTTACCTATTGATGGTTTCTTCTCCATAATTTAATATCTTCATTGAGGACCAAAATATCACTTAGCACAGCTTGGTTTAGTTGCTCAAGAACTCACAATTGCTTGGCTTATTTTTAACTGTTTCTCACGATATATTCAGTTAAAAGACAAGAGGTTAAGAAGAAGTTAAAGTATTTGTGACTAGTCTTTCTTTTATGTAGATTTACTTCAGTTTCACATTACTTAGTTTTATTTTTAGCTAGATTTGACATAGATTTCATCTTCATTTTCTTGCAGCAGCAGAGATACTGGGCCAATGTCATTAGTCTTTTATTTGATGCCTTTATTTTCCTTTAAGAGTTGATTTCATTTCAGTTGTTGTTCAAGCTTTCTTGTAGAATACTTTTAAGTTATAAGAAATCATTTAAATCTCATCACAATCTCACACACTTCACTTGCTTTATTTCATTTCCATCACATCACAGTAGGAGAGATATACTTGAAAACAAACTTAAAAAGTTAAAAACGACAAAAGCTTAAGAAACAATTGCCTAAGTACATACAGTACACCTCACTTCATCAGCTTACGAGCCCCGGGTTGACATTTAAAAGTTGCAATTTAGACATCACTATATTGACCAAACAGGAGGCACATGGGTAAATCAGACTTGATCAGGGAATAATTAGATATAATATCAATATCCTATCTTTCTCCTCCCTTTAGGCCTTCCCATGAGGTGTATTTATATCACCCCAAAACAATTTTATTTTTTTTGTTTTGTTTTTTTGTTTTTGTTTTTGTTTTTGTTTCGTTTTGTTTTTGTTTTGTTTGTTTTATTGCTTTTGTATTTTTGTTTTGTTGTTTTGTTTTTTGTTTTTTGTTTTTGTTTTTGTTTTTGTTTTTTGGTTTTTGGTTTTTGTTTTTTTGTTTTTGTTTTGTTTTGCTTTGTTTTATTTTGTTTGTTTGTTTGCTTTTGTTTTTTTTGTTTTTGTTTTTGTTTTGTTTTTTTCCAATTGGAATACAGTTAGGCCACGAGCTCCCTCTGGTGAAACCTGTAAACCCTACCCATAAAATAGGGATTTTATAATTTTTAATATTTTAAATCATACACACAGATTGGGTATAGATGGACCCGCATGTGCACACATTTTTTGAAGGGCAGAGTCACATATGGAATTTAAAATAATTTTTTTTAATAAATGGACCAAATCTAAAGGGAAAGGGTTGCCCAAGGCCATGACTCAGAGCATCAAGTATACAAGGGTGAGAAATGATGTTATAACAATGGGTATGAAGGTAGAAGAGATCTTGTGATTCCTTAAAATATGAACAATCTTGTCGGTGATACCTTGGATGGAGGGAAGTTGAACATGGGTAACCAATTATCTTTGATCATTTCTTAATTTTGGAGCTTTGCTTTCATTCAAGAAAGCTCTGAGACCTTGGGACCAATTATAACCACTATTCTTAAAAACTTTAAGGACATGGGTTTTTTTTCTCTTCCAAGTGATCTTTATTGGAGACCCTAAGATCACGAGTGGCCAAAGTGTTGAGAACACCAACCTTTTGAGCTAGAAAAGGATGGGAGTTAGCATGGAGGTATTGCTCCAATGTTACCTTTAAGAGAATTGGTTACCAATGGTCAACTTCCCTTCATCCAAGGTTCTTATACCTTTAGAACCCTAAACACCATTCGTAGCTCCTTCAGATCTATCAATTGTTTATTTGTGTAACTTCGGAGGTACTCCAAGCCCTAGGGTTAAGGGTTTGGAGGGCAAAGCGCCATAAGGTTAACTTGTGGGATTGGAAACCAAGCCTGGGGTTTTTCACCCATAGATGTTTGGGCCAAAACCATGACTATTCTTCGTCTTGTGATGGATGAGGATGATAGCTATCAGCGAGATGATTCTAACGCAATGGGAATAATCAGATTCCGAGTTGGCATTGAGGAGTTATGAATTTTTGAAGTCATATGTTGGGGTTGTGACTTATGTTTAAGGTCGGCCTAAGGATGCTTTAGGCATGTGACAGTTGGATAACTCCAAAAACATGACATTTTGGAGCCCATCTCTTTAGTATAAATAGAGGGTGAATATGAGGGATTAACTCATCCATTTGTGCAATGAAGATCACAAGGGAAGAGTTATAATTGTATGCCCTAGCTGCAGCAAGAAAGGAGATGATTTAGCACTTGTCTGTTGGGTCATTTTAGAGAGGGTCAAGGTTTTTTCTGAAGGAATTTTCAAGGTGTCCAAGAACTAGAGAAGGGGTTGAGTACCCTAGCTTGGAGGACGTTGATTTGAGGATTGTTTTCGGGGTTGTTTGGGCGACCAAGGGCTAGTGTGAAGGCTGCATGCCTATTCTTGTTTGATGTAGGGCGAAGGGACTGTCTAAAGGGCTATGAGAAGGGTGCAGACTTATAGAAGGGAAGTCGTAGGTTGGAGGAGGCTTGTTGAAGAAAGTTGCAACAATTTGGAGGGAGGCCAAACGGTTGTGAGGGGATAAAACAACCGAAAACTTCAGTTGAAGGTCACCTCCCCTCCTAGATAGGAAGCCATATCAAGGAAATGTAATTTTGGGCTATGTTTGAGGGTACTTATGGACTTTGTATGGGTGCCCTAATCAATCCAGAATTGCAACAACCTATTTCCCTAAAAAAATGAGTTGAAGTATGCAATTTGGAGAGCATCTTGTGGTTGTTGGGTCAATGAATTGACTAGACTGATGGAAAGCTTGAGGAGACCTTAGGAGTTGTTTGGAGGATTCCACATGGATTTTTGGGGAGTTTACCAAGCAACCAAGGTGACAATAGGCACATCAGATGAGAGGCAAGAGGAAAACAACAAGGTATGTTGCAAATGTTCCCTTGCTTGATGAGTTGACGGTGTCCTAGTAGAGGACATGTTGTTGATGCCCGGATTTGTGCAATAGCTCCTCTATTGCAGAACAAAGGGAAGATTGGTGAAGTCTATGGGAAGCCATGTGTAAGGGTATCCCAAGTGTGGGGATGCCCTAACTAGGTGTGGATGGTGTAGCATGGACTTGATCTCTCGTGTACTGTTAGAAGGCAGCATGAGAGAAGACTAAGTGGGGATGAGATTGGGAACTTATGGTTTGCTGGAGGAAAGTGCAACAGTGTCCAAGTTGGAGTTGAAGTGCAACACCTTGATGGAAAAAGGTGACTTCTAGCCTAGAAGTTGATGAGCTCAAGGGTTGAAGAACCATAGGAGCAGTTGAGCAGCTCGAGACTTGTGTGTTGAGAAGGACATATATAGTAGAAGATGGGTAGTCCTCCTATAACGTGTTCATTGTGGGAGATGGACATCATGTAGTGATAGGTGAGAACCCTCCGTACCCTATGTTGGTATTCATCGGAGTAGTGCAGGAAGACCATAGTGGGTTGAAGTCACTGAGTAATTGAGGAGTAGCAGTGGGAAGATTGAGAGTTGTTCGCAAGAGGAGTTGTGAACAAATCGATAGGAGTATTGGTGTGTTGATGCGTTGATGGATGAATGATGAACTAGTGAGAAGATTGGATAGTTGATATTTAGTGGCCGGATGGCTTGGAGCATTGACAGAGGCAAGAGTTGTAGATTGGTTGTCATAGGATCGGGTGGGTACAGGATACGACCGAGAGGAGTTGAGAGAGCATGTGATAACCAGATGGTCAGAGTATCTTGTTGAGGGCAGATCGATGGTCGATGGATTGACACCAAGCCCCAATTTTGTATCTTGTACTAGTGGATGTATGAGGGCCATTATCCCTAGTACGTGAGTGCTAGACTGTTGTATTATATGTTGTTTAATACAACGAAGTTGGGTTGAAAAATGTAAAAAATTGTCAGTATTTTGTGCATGTGTGATTTACTGTTTATATTCCGTTATGCAAAGCCATTTCATTGAGATTCTTGGTTTGGTAGTGTCAGATATTTTAAGATACTATTCTAGACCCAAGGTCATGGAAATTCAATATCAAAGAGTTGTAGGATCCCAAAGACATGAAAGGTGCTTATTTAATCCCATGTTCATGTGGGACACCCTACATTGGAGAAACTAGCCACTTTACAAATCAAAGGATTCGTGAGCATGCTACTGATATCAAACATTGTAGGACATGCTCCTCAGCTCTGGAGGAACATGCTGACAAAACTAAACACCATGTTTTTTTAGAAGATTCTCGAGACCTTGCAAGGATTCACCACTTCCATCATCGGAAGTTTAGGGAGGCTATTGAATATGAAAAAAGGTTTATCACGTTGAATATGGATAATGGATGGAAGATTAATAATCGTTGGATCCAGTCACTTTTTCCCTGAGTTAGTGCCTCTTCACGTCTCCTCTCTTTATTTGTGCTAATCTCCCTTATTTTATGTTGATCCTTGTATGTTTTTTCTAATTTTCATGATTTTCTTTTTTTCATTGTTTCCTCGATCTGTTGTTAAGTTTCCTCATTTATAAATTATTTTGTACTTATTATTTATTCATATTATTATTAATGATGCTCCTATTATTATTATTATTATATAACAACTTTTTAACCACCTTCTTTTCTTCTCTTTTTTAAAGATCAAAATTTAAATAACTTCTTATTATAAACAATTTTAAATTTAGTAATTCCTTTTTATATTATTATTTTATTAATGATTTAACATTTACATTGATTATTTTATAAATTATATAACATTCATTTTTAATTAATTTATTACTTCCTTCTGTTGTTGTTATGTATTTTTGAGGTTGAGGAAGTAAACACATTGGACAACATCAAAACCACTTTGGAAGCTGGCATCTATCCCTGCCAGCTTCAAATAGGGATCTCTCTCTTTGATTTAGCTTTGTTTTATAGATAAATTTTAGGCTAGATATGATTGTACTTGTTTGTTTTGTTTGAAAGGTTCGGCTGATTTGAGTGTTATGATTCCATTGGGCTATGGAGTCTATAAAATAAACTGGAGTTTTTCATCATTTTTTAGAGGAGTTCTCACAGGGCAAGCTAGGTTGTAGTAAATGGATCTTTTTAGAATTTAAATGGATGGTGGAAAAGAATAAGTGTAAGGTTCAGTAGAGACCAAAGAGAAATTAAGAATTCTTTGATCTCACTTCAGTGGAAAACATTACAATTAACAAAAGACAAAATACGACGCTCTAGATAACGAATCCTATTTATCACAATTTATGTTGATTAATTCAGATATTTAGAATAACAATGGAAAGAAATAACAACGTTTAAACAAATAGATAGAAGAAACACATCACCATTTAACACACCACATGAATCTTGTGAAAGGTCCATGGATTATTGATGCTCCAGTACTTCAAAATTACAATATGTAGTAGAAATTACATTCGGAAATCAACCACTAATACTTCAAACAATGAAGTATTTATGATAAAAATGAAAATAATGCTTTACAAAATGTAGATTTTTTTTACAAATCAGCTAGCTCTAATACCATGTAGAATTTTCTCTACAAATAATCTAGCTCACTGATATCATGTAAAAATTTCACCTGCAGATCAAACTGATATATGCAATGTACTAAAGCATAATACTAGATATACATCTACCATAAAATTTGTGGAAGCTTAATTGAACATGAGAAACATCAAGTCTGAACACATATAACTGATAAGAGGGAATCAATCACACATAACACATAATATATCATTGGGAAAAGCACCAACATAAAACCCCAACATTGTATTATCAATCAAGTGGAAATCCTCAACAACATACAAAAAGAATCTGCTCAAAATTTATCCTGCTCTCTCTGTACTATGATGATGTAGCTCATGGACTATCTAGGCCTGTATATATAGGCTCCACAAGTCCTCCAAGCCCCTATTTCCTTGCGTAGATTTGATTGGGGTCCAATTACATAACATGTGTGAATTGGCCAAATCAGACCTGCTGTCACCTCAGGTCCAACTACGCAATACTAGAAGGAATAATATTCCTTCCTCATGCAAGGAATATTCACTAGGAATATCCTAGCAACTGATAGTACACTATCCCTCATCTGATCTCAACTGGGTCTCTGTCTGAACTGCCATGCATCGGTTATCCATGAGTGAATACTCAATTATTTGAAAATACCAATTGTCACATGCATGCAAGCATCAACAAACTGAATCTCATTAATTTAACAACTTGTTAAATTAATCTAACTGGACTTGACTAAGTTAAACTAAGTCAACTGATCCTTTCAATATAGAACTCATCCTTAATTCCTCAATCAATGGAGCAAGTCAAGGACACATTCCCCAATCAGTGCAGAAATTATTGCATGTTCTCACAAAGACTTCAAGTTTGATTTTCCTTAACTAATTAACTCAAATTGAATTAATTAATTAATATTCAAACTGCTAGTAAGACCAAATTTGAATTTTACTTCCCATTTCTAGTCCAGGGACTGACTAAAATAGGAATGCACACTGCACTGCAAAAAATAGAACTTCTATTTTTAGCACTTCCATTTTTCATTCCCTGTTTCCCAATCCAGCACTAATGCCAAAACTGCTATTTTTAGTAGTGCTATTTTTAGCACTTCTATTTTTAACAATTTCTTGTTGCCAATTTTCAACACAAAATCGTTGTCGCACTGACAATGTATAATTAGCCTAATTACAAACTAATATCATCTAATCTTGGAAAAAGAATAGGCCACATAGGCTGTTGAGCAGAACAGTGGCCTTGTTTGGATGGTTTCGATTGCTGAGTCATGCCAAAACAGAATGCGATGTTGAACTAACTCTCGTATTGTTTGTTGTGCTGGAAAAATCATTTTACTGCTTCAGTGTATTCCATAATCCAGTAAATCAAGTAACTCTTCCCATCTCTTTTCATCTCGCACTATTAACTTTGTTACCCTATGGTAGATTTCATCTACCTTTGTATATTTAGCAAAAGTTGGTTTCATGGTAAAAAAATGTTTTACCTCATTTTGTAGATGGAATTCGTTTGACATGGTCTCCAAGAATTCCTTTGTTGTCATACTCCCTTTGATTCCACTGAACTTAAGGTTGCTTTTGGCTACCTCTTTCATCTTTAGGATATAGTCTTCTTGAGTAATCAACTTGTCATTTATTACATAGATACTAGGGAGTCCCTTTTGTATTACGGCTTCAATCTTGTTTGTAAATCTGTTCACCTGCAGCTCCAAGGTTTCACACCTTTCCTCCAACTAGTTGATGAGGTTTCTCTTTGTCAATACTTTCTTGACTTCCAAAATGGTGACAGTTCTGTCACTGACTCCCACTTCCTCTAGCTCATACCTAGACTTTGAGTTTAAGAACCTCATAATATTTGTAGCTTATGTTGGAATTTCTCCCAGCTTTTCCCTTCCTTGTACAATAGTTTCAGTGGCTTTCTCTATTAAATATTTTTGCTCAAATGATTTGGATAGAAGGCAAAATCTCATTCATTGAGTCTAATATGTTCATCCAAATGTTTTCCTTGGCTTGGGCCAAGGTCTGGCCAATTGAAGTGTCTCTTGCTACCTAGCGCAACTTTTCCAACAACCTCTAGGATTTCTCCAATTCAGCAGTCCAAGCAGCCTTAGCTTTGGCTTTCTGAACTTCCAAAGCTTTGAGTTGGCCTTGCAAAGTCTCAATTTCCTTTGACTGTAATGACATATTTTGAAGTGTCTGTGTGACCTGTTCAACATTGGGAGTCTGAGTTGAAGTAGTAGGTGCAGTGGTTCCTCTTGTTGATGGAAGTTGAGAAATAGGTACAACATCCAAGGGAACAATAACCATCTTCAAACTGTCTTCCTTCTCCTTTATCAAATTTTCCAATTCTGCTTCCATCTGTCTGATCTGTGTATTTTGGTCTATAATTAATTTCATCATATCTGCTTCTGAGCTTCACCTTCTTCAATTTCCTTAGTTATTGGATCTTTTTTAGCTTTCAATTTGAGCTCTTTCCTCAATGTTGTAATGTTTAAGTTCTTCTTCCTAATAATCTCCTCAACAATATCTTTAGGGTCATACCCTATCTTGATCACCAAGTCTTCCAAAGACTTGGTCCTATTATCTTTTTCCAAGGAGGAGACGTTCTCCATCTTCAACTGTGATTGTACATTCGCAAAAGAAACTTGCAATTTGGATAAGGACATGGCAGTGTTAGTCAGACTGGAGAATATCATTTCACCAGTTTTTTTGTGCATCTCGATTTGATCAATTGGATGTATGTCCTTTGCACTAAACTCAAAGGTGGTTCTCTTGTAGTCAACTATTGATTTGGGCTGTGGAATCTGGGCCCCAAGAAAGGCCATCTACATTTTACCATGCTTAGTATCAAATACTGAAAACAATCTACCTTGGGAGTTGGAAGTCTGCTTCTAGAATTGGTTGTAAGTGTTGTTCTTCAAGATTTCATTCCTGAGCTTTATTTCTCTATACCTATCAAAAACTGTCCTTTCTTTATCTATTTGGACTATTTGTGATTCCATCTGAGTCTCCTTATGACCTTGTGAAGATGAAGGTTCAGAAGGAGATGTAGTGAACTTGGTGGTTGCATGTGGTGAAACCGTGATAATGATAGATGCCTACTCTTTAGTCTCTTTATCTACTTCTGGTTTGTGGGTTACCTTGGGTCTCTTTCTATAACTAATTCTAAATTATTTGGCTTCACTTCCAGTATTAGATGATCCTCCCTCCCTTTGCCTTGTGCTTGATTTCTCCTGAGGGACAGGATTCTGCAAACTGGAAGTAGAAACAAGCTGCTCTTCAGCTTCCTACAAGGTATTTTATACCCACTCTAATTGATTTGCATATTTCTCTATGTCTAGCCTAAAAGTGTGTATGTAGGGAGTGTTCTTGTTCTCTACTCTGAGCTTCAAGATGATGCCACAGGGGTCATAAGACCATGTGAAGCTCAAGCTGAACTTCATCTCCTTCAATATTTTATCTTCCTCCTCACCTGTTGTCCTTGTGTTGCACACAAATGGGCCTATCTGTGTCTTTATCCTGAATCGTGCCTTCTGCTTGGCCACTACAAAGTGGATATAATTTGAGTTAAACATTTTCCTGATATACTCCAGTGTAAAGATCCTCATTAGGAGGTACTTGGGGAGTTTATAGGGGGCCAATTCACATCCATAGACTCTAATCTCTATGTAGTTTTGGTACAAGTACCAATCTCTAGTCTTTTCTTGGTCTAATAAGTGTAAAATTCTTTTGATATCCTCACTAATTCTGGGATGTACTACACTGTTGAGAATGTTCATAGTTGGATGAAGAAAGTATTCAATTAATTTTTTGTATGTGAATTCATGTTGATCTTTCATAACCAGTGAGGTCCAAAAGATCACTAGTTGTTGGTCCCTTGCATCATCCAATTTTTGCAATGAAAAATTGAACCTTTTTGCTTGATAGTAGATGAACATGTAAATCAAAACAGAGGTGTAAATAAACACCTGATCTGTAGGAAACTTAATAAATTTCCCATGTATATTGTCAACCAAGAATTAACTGAAATTGAAAATCATAGAGGGCTTGCTATCTATGGAAAATGTGGAGAGGAATTCTAAGTTGGGCTCATCTATCCACTGATCAGAATGATAGCTTAAGATGTAATAAATGATTGAAATAATATGTTTGGCCTGATCAGGGAAAATGAAAGAAGGATATGGAGGATTCGTCTTGGTCAATTGGGCATTCTCTGACAACAAAATCTCAAAAATTCTAGCTCTGGTGGCAAAGTCCAACTTCTGATAAAGCTGGGTGAGTGCTTCTAGGGAGAAAGGGGTAGTGTTTTCCATAGTAGGGGCCAAAATCATTTGGTCAATGGATTTGGATGTAATGGTGAAATGAATGTCACCTGTAGGGGAAATTATGACTCTCTGGGTGGGGACATAGCATGCTTGACATCTTCGGGTGAATTCTGGGGCTTGGAATGTCAAGGGAAAAATATAATGGGGGAGATTTGACTCCTAGAGTCTTATCTCATCAGTCTTGGCTATGTGTTTATCCTCTAACCAATAATACAACTCCAAGAAATCAAAGTCACACAGAGTTTTACTTATCCTATAATCTATGTCTGTTAATGGTATATGATCTAAGTCTATATAAGGTGGAGTTAAGGGTTAATGGCCTTGTCCCAGGCCTTAGTTTTAGGAGGCATGACTATAGAAGTTTTCTTAACAATACAAATATGTAGAGGAGGCTTATAAGGCTTATAAATGATAATAGTCTATAAGGCGAAAAGGGAAAAGGTAGGTTAGTGAGTGTCGGAGTCCTGCTTTGATGATGGTCACTGTAGGAAATTATGAATAGTAAAAAATAGTGAAAGATTGAGAATGACAGGCTTCGGATTTATTTAAGCATTGAGGAAAAGTCCCATTAGAAATGGCACGGGACTATTACCCGAGAAAATGAAATAAATGTCGAATGGGTATTCGGCTAGGAAAGCATTTAATTGGCCCAACATTCTAGACAGGTGGCGGGCAGAGAGTGCAGAAGGAAGAGTGATAGGGGCACCGCAGGAACAGACAAGGAAAGAATTTTCCGAAGGGGGTATAAGGTGGTAAGTGGTATCAGGGGGGGTGCGAAATCACTGTGACGCGCCACATAGGGGGTACGGCCCGGTGGGAGAAACCACCTTCCGGAACCCCCCATGGTAGTAAAGGGAGAATTCGAAAGGGGGGGGCGAAGAACAAGGGTTGTGGATGGAGTGGGGGATCAGGTGCCGAGGTGATGAATGTGATTGAGTATTAATCGCAAATGACAAAAAATATTTGTCCACTTGTGCTTTTTAAGATTTTCTATCCGAATTTAAGATAAGGACGAGTAATGAAAGTGTGAAATAGTTTATCCACAGCGTGCACTTTGAGTTTTCAAACTTAGGATAAGGTAAATATAATAAAACAATTTGGAATACATTATCCACAGCATGCACATTGACCTCTTTTGCTATATTCTCAGACTTAGGATAAAATTTTCATAGGCAGATATTTACCCAATCACCTAGTCTACCTACCCATAGCTAGACTAACATTTTTATTTTTGTCTCCACGGTGCACTTAGACTAACAAACCCATTTTTTTTCTTTTATGCAGAATGAAAAACTATCTAACCTATCCCTTATTTCTTCTATTGACCTAGATTAAGCACTTGGATCAATGTCATTTTATACCTAACTAATGATTTACCTAGATTAAACTATTGGATAAACCCTTATTCTCTATCTAATTCACATAAATTTAAAGAAGTCTACATTAGAAAATTATATATTACAGAGCAATGTAACACATAAAATATATTGCAGAAATATAAACACAGAAAACACATAAAACAAGATAGACATAGATATACGTGGTTCACCCAATTTGGGCTATGTCCACGGAGAAACATCCAGTCCTTCCTTTTATATTATGCAACAAAATTAAGAGATACAACCTACATCATATCCATTGTAATTCCCTCTTTGGTCTCACAAAATATTCTCTCTTTCTCACTCAGAATACAAATATACTTAGAGGCAATACAATTCCCTCATATATAGCGAGGGGTTGCCTTCTAGGGAAAAAAAACCCTAAATTAAACATAACTTCTACCATGAGATCTTTGCCTAATGAACAGCCCAGATTGACTATGAAATTAGAACATTTTACAAGGGAATTTTACATCTAGTTTTAGCTTCGCGGGCACTGCCCCCAATCCCCCACCAGGGGAGGCTCCAAAGATTGCAACCCTCCCCCCCTAGGACCCCCCTTGCAGTACAAATATTATGGGCAGTGTTGCCACCGCATTATGAACTAGGGTCCAATGCAATGATACCTCTGAATAAATAAGATAATCAGGCTCCACACCCAACAATCTCCCACTTGGAGACTGATTATAGCAACTCCATTGATACTTCATTTGCTGGAAAATAACTCCAATTTTGACCTGGTTGTTTCTCATCTTCATCATCATACTTGAAGACCAATTGAAACGTAGCAGAATCTCAATTGCTCCCTGGTTACAACTTTTGTTAACATATTTGTAGGATTCTGGCTAGTGTATACCTTTTCCAGCTTCAACTGTTCATATTCCAACACTGACCATATGAAATGACACTTGAGTTGTGTATGTTTTGTATTGGAATGAAATGCAAAGTTTTTTGCAAGATGTATGGCACTTTGGTTGTCACTTTATAACCTGCCCAACTCCTGCTTCTTACGCAATTCATCTAGAAACCTTTGTAGCCAAATCATTTCTTTACTAGCCTCTGTAGCAGCAACATACTCTTCTTTCATTATTGAGAGTGCAACAACAATTTGTAGTTTTTAAACCCAACTTACATTTTTTCCACCTATAGTAAACACATACCCTGTGGTGCTCCTCCTGTTATCTCTATCATCTTCCATATCTACATCAACATATCCCTGTAGAGAAATGTTTGAACCACCAAATCATAATATTTGATTTGTGGTACCTCTCAAATACCTGAGAATCCACTTCACCGCCATCCAATGTTCTTTTCCTGTATTATTCATGTACCTACTTACAACTCCCACATCATGTGCAATATCAAGCCTTGTGCAGACAATTGCATACATTAAGCTTCCAACTGCTGATGCATATGGAAATTTATACATATGAGCCATTTCTTCCCGAGTCTTGGGGCACACCTCCTTACGTAGTTTGAAATGGCTAGCAAAGGTATACTCACTTGTTTTTCATTTTTCATATTAAATATTTTCAACACCTTTTCTATATACTCATTCTGAGACAATGTTAATTTTTTATTCTTCCTATCTCTAGTTATTCTCATACCAAGGAGTTTTTTTGCAGCACCCAAATCCTTCATTGAAAATGATTTTTCCAATTTTCTTTTGAGCTCATTTATTTCTTGCATGTTAGAACCTGCAACAAGCATGTCATATACTCACAATAAAAATATAATATAGCTGCCATCATTTTGCCTTTTGAGATAAACATAATGATCAGAGTGACATCTAGTATAACCTTGTTCAGACATAAACCTGTCAAATTTTAGATACCACTGCCTTGGAGCCTGTTTTAGGCCATAAAAGCTCTTCTTCAACCTGCACACTATTTTCTCCTTCCCTTTTTACCTCATGTCCTTGTGGTTGTTGCATATATATCTCTCTTCCTCCAAATCCCCATGGAGAATGGCCATATTTACATCTAGCTGCTCAAGATGCAAATATTCAACTGCTACTAGAATTAAAATAGTTCTGATTGAAGTCATTTTAACAACAAGAGAAAATATATTATCAAAGTCTATACCCTTTTTTTGTGAAAACCCCTTCACTAAAAGTCTAGCTTTATACCTTTTTCTACCTCCATCTTCTTCCTTCAACCTGTAAACCCATTTATTTTGCAATGTTGTTTTACCTGCATGCAAGTTGACTATGTGCCAAGTCTGTTTATGTGCTAAGGAGTTCATTTCTTCTTTCATGGCTTGCTACCACTTCTTGTTGGTTTCTACCTGCACTGCTTCTTCATAACATTTTTGTTCACCAGAATCAGTGAACAATACATAATATAATGAAGGAGAGTATCGTTTAGGGGGTCTACTTATCCTGGTAGATCTTCTAACACCACTTTTAGGTGTTTGAGGTGCTTGTTGTTATTGTGGTTGTTGTTGTTGTTCTGGTTGTTGATCATTATGATTTTCAGGAACCATCACTTTTCTTGTGATCTCATCAAGCACTGTGCATTCTCTGTTTTATTTTTCCTATTCCTTTTCCTACATCTGATCCTTATACAAAACCTTTTCATTGAACGTGACATCTCTACTTCTAATGATTTTTTGTTTTTCATAATCATAAAAGTGATAACCAAAATCATTAACACCATATCCAATAAAGGTACATTTCTTTGATTTTGCCTCAAGATTTGTTCTACCTTTTTTATTAATGTGGAGAAAGGCTTCACAACCAAAAGTCTTTAAAAATGAGAAGTTTACCTTTTTACCTGTCCATACCTCCTCTGCAATACCACCATCCAAGGAACTTGAAGGCCCTTCATTTATTAGATAAACAACAGTATCTACAACATCTGCCCAAAATTGTAAAGGCAATCCTGCATGCAATCTCATGCACCTTTCACGCTCCATGATTGCCCCTTTCATCCTTTCTGACACACCATTTTCCTGTGGTGTTCCTGCAATTGTCTTCCCTCTACGAATTCCATTCTCCAAATAATACCTATCAAACTATTTGCTGCAATATTCACCTCCATTGTTTGATCTGAGATACTTCAACCCTTTTCCTGTCTTATTTTCAACCAAAGCTTTCCATTTCTTGAAAGTATCAAATATATCAGATTTATTTCGAATACAATAAATCCAAGTTTTTATGGTTGCATCATTAATAAAAGTAACATAATAACGAGAGCCACCGAGAGATGATGCCTGAGCATGTCCCCATACATTTGTATGCACAACCTCTATTTTTACACTCTTCTTTTCTTTCCCAACTCTGAGGAATCTGACTCTCTTCTGTTTTCCATAAACAAAATTCTCACAGAATTTTAAATCAACATGCTTCAAACCTGGAAACAAATTTCTTGAGTGAAGAATCTGCATCCCCTTCTCACTCATGTGCCCAAGCTTATGATGCCACAATGCAATATCTTCTCCAGTAGAGGTTAAAGCATTAACAAATTTAGAAATACCATTGCATAAATACAATGTACCAACCTTTTCTCCTTTTGTTATTACCAGGGATCCTTTAGCGACCTTCTAGGCTTTATCTATAAAAGTAGTCACACATCCTTCACCTCCCAACTTCCTTGTTGAAATTAGATTTTTCTTTAGATCAGGAACATGCCTTCCCTCCTTCAATAGGCATTGATTTCCATTTTGTTGTTTTATGAAAATTGTACCCATTCTAATGATTTTACAAGGTTTATCATCACCCAATCGAACCTGTCCAAAATATCCTTGAACATAATCATGAAAATGTTTCCTATCAAGTGTGGAATGGAATAAGGCCCCTGAATCTACCATCCATGCATCAATAATATTTTCTAATGAAAGAATCAAATCATCTTGCAACAAATCACCTGTCACATTTGCTTCATGATTGTTTTCATGTTGTGCATCTCCTTCTTTTCCCTTCTGAGACTTGCAGTCCTTCTTCAGGTGTCCTTTCTTCCCGCATTTCTAGCACACTATCCTAGATCTGGAGTTGGATATGCCTTTCCTTGACTTACTGTGATATCCTGGGCTCTTTCCTCTTTCCATTTTTCTTCCCCTAGTCTCTGCAGTCAAAGCATTACCTGATGTCTCACCGGAGATTTTCCGTCACATTTCCTCGCTAAGGATTGCATTGACAACATGATCAAACTTTAAAGTACTAGATCTAGAGATAGAGTTACTAATGGCCATAACTAAACCATTCCAACTTTCTGGTAATGAGCATAGAAATAACAGAGCCCTAACTTCATCATCAAAAGTTACCACTACAGAACTTAACTGACTGGCAACTGTATTAAATTCTTTTAAGTGATCAGCAACATATTCACCTTTTGACATCTTCATATTAAATAAATGCTTCATAAGAAATACCTTATTTGAGGCTGAGGGTTTTTCGTATTGTTTGGGTAATGTCTTCATTAAACCCTCTATTGTCGTTTCCTTTGAAATATTAGAGGCTATCAATGCCACTAGGCACAACTGTATTGTTCCAAGTACCTTTTTGTCAAGACTATCCCATTTTGTGTTTTTCATACTCATCGGCTTATTTGTCTTTCCGCTCAATGTTTGATACAAATATTTATGGTACAAATAATCTTCCATCTGCATCTTCCATAGCTAGTAGTTTTGGCCATTAAATTTTTTGACCCTAAACATACCATCTTCTACCACTACTCCCACTTGAACTAGACTCCTGCGCGTTTATCAACAAAATAGACCTTTGGCTCTGATACCAGTCGTTATAAAATCACATATTACAGAGCAATGTAACACATAAAATATATTGCAAAAATATAAATATAGAAAACACATAAAATAAGAGAGACACAAATATACGTGGTTCACCCAATTTGGGCTACGTCCACAGAGAAACAACCAGTCCTTCCTTTTATATTATCCAGCAAAATGAAGAGATACAACCTAAAATAGATCCGTTGTAATTCCCTCTTTGCTCTCACACAATATCCTCTCTTTCTCACTCAAAATACATATATACTTAGACGCAATACAATTCCCTCATATATAGCGAGGGGTTTCCTTCTAGGGAAAAAACCCTAAATTAAACAGAACTTCTATTGTGAGATCTCCATCTAATGAGTGGCCCAAATTGACTATGAAATTACAACATTTTACAAGGCAATTTTACATCTATTTTTAGCTTCGGGGGCACTGCCCCCAATCCCCCGCTAGGGGGGGCTTCCAAAGGTCACAACTGCCCCAACCCCCCCAAGACCCCCCTTGTAGTGTAAATATTACAAGCGGTGTTGCCGCCACATTACAAACTGGGGTCCAATGCGGTGATACCTCTGAATAAAGAAGATAATCAGGCTCCACACCTAACAATCTCCCACTTGGAGACTGATTATAACAACTCCACTTCTGCTTCATTTGCTAGAAAATGACTCGACTTTCAACCTGGATGTTTCTTATCTTCATCATCATACTTGAAGACCAATTGAAACTGAGAAGAATCTCAGTTTCTCCCTGGTTACAACTTTTGTTAACATATCTGCAGGATTCTGGCTACTGCGTATATTTTCCAACTTCAATTGTCCATCTTCCAACACTAACCATATGAAATGACACTTAAGTTGTATATGTTTTGTCTTGGAATGAAATGCAAAGTTCTTTGCAAGATGTATGGCATTCTGGTTGATACTATATAACCTGCCCAACTCCTGCTTCTTACCCAATTCATCCAGAAACCTTTGTAACCAAACCATTTCTTTACTATCCTTTGTAGCAGTAACATACTCTGCTTCCGTTGTTGAGAGTGCAACAACACTTTGTAGTTTTGAAACCCAACTGACAGTTGTTCCACCTACAGTAAACACATACCCTGTGGTGCTCCTCCTATTATCTCTATCACTCGCCATATCTACATCAACATATCCCTGTAGAGAAATATTTGAACCACCAAAGCATAATGTTTGATTTTTGGTACCTCTCAAATACTTGAGAATCCACTTCACCACCATCCAGTGTTCTTTTCCAAGGTTGTTCATTTACCTGCTTACAACTCCCACTGTATGTGCAATATCAGGCCTTGTGCAAACCATTGCATACATTAAGCTTCCAACTACTGATGCATATGGAAATTTAGACATATAAGCCATTTCTTCCTGAGTCTTGGGACACACCTCCTTACTTAGTTTGAAATGGCTAGCCACAGGTATACTAATTAGTTTTGCATTTTGCATATTAATTCTTTCAACACCTTTTCTATGTAATCACTCTAAGACAATGTTAATTTTTTATTCTTCCTGTCTCTAGTTATTCTCATACCAAGGATTTGTTTTGTAGCACCCAAATCCTTCAATGTAAATGAGTTTGCCAATTTTATTTTGAGCACATTTATTTCCTGCATGTTAGAATGTCCAACAAGCATTTCATCTACCTACAATAACAATATAATATAGTTTCCATCATTTTGCCTTTTGAGATAAACACAATGATCAGAGTGAAATCTAGTATAACCTTGTTCAGACATAAACCTGTCAAATTTTAGATACCACTGCCTTGGAGGCTGTTTTAAGCCATACAAGCTCTTCTTCAACCTGCACACTATTTTCTCCTTCCCGTTTATCTCATATCCTTGTGGCTACTTCATATATATCTCTTCCTCCAAATCCCCATGGAGAAGGGTCGTCTTTACATCTAGCTGCTCAAGATGCAAATCTTTAACGGCTACTAGACTTAAAATATTTCTAATTGAAGTTATTTTAACAACAGGAGAAAATATCTCATCAAAGTCTATACCCTTTTTCTGTGCAAACCCCTTCACCACAAGTCTAGCTTTATACCTTTTTCTACCTCCATCTTCTTCCTTCAACCTGTAAACCCATTATTCTGCAATGTTGTTTTACTTGTAGGCAACCTGACGAAGTCCCAAGTCTGGTTATGTGCTAAGGAGTCCATTTATTCTTTCATGGCTTGCTCCCACTTCTTCCTAGTTTCTACCTACACTGCTTCTTCATAACATTCTCCTTCACCAGAATCAATCAACAATACATAATATAATGAAGGAGAGTATCGTTCAAGAGGTCTACTTATCCTGGTAGATCTTCTAACACCACTTTCAGGTCATGTTTGAGGTGCTTTTTTTGGGGTTGCTGTTGTTGTTCTGGTTGTTGATCATTATGATTTTCAGGCACCATCACTTTTTTTGTGATCTCATCAAGCATTTTGTATTCTCTGTTTTCTTTTTCCTATTTCTTTTCCTGCAGCTAATCCTTATACAAAAACTTTTCATTGAATATGAAATATCTGCTTCTAATGATTTTGTTTTTTTCATAATCATAAAAGAGATAACCAAAACCATTAACACCATGTTGCGGAGGTAAATCCCCTCTGCGGACAGAGGTGGATCCCACTAGCCCCGAAGGGGTCTAACAACAATCAATCACGCTGCATGCAAGTTTCTAGCTATATAATTTAACAGTCGATCTAGGAGACCAACCTGGGATCCAACGCTTGTTTGTTGTGGGGGGAAGTGTCGCTCCTATCCTCTATCTCCGGCGGGTCGCTATTCGCACATAGATACCTGCACAAGTGAAGAATAAACCACAACAAGCATAAAATCCAAAAACATACAACTATGTACCAGTCAAGCAAGATACAATTCACATATCACCGATGCAACACATAAATGAAACCATAATGACAGTCGCTTTGCATTAAAGTAATGAAAGAAGAGATTACAACCACTTAAGGCTTGACACTGTAAAACTCTTCTAGCTGGGTGGGCAGTCAGTCCGACACGTCTCACAAAAACACTTCCTCTCTCATCAATCCGGCAGCATAACCTTACTTTCAACTTTCAGCTCAAAAGATTATCTCTCTCACACTAGTTTGTTTGCTCCTTTGCTTTAATCTCCAAAAACTCTGAACTAGCCTGTTCATTATGGGGGAACGGGCTTTTATAGGAGAAGGGAGAAGAGATATTCATCGTATGTAGACACGTTCTGAATTTTGGTAATGTCTCATAATAGTCGTTGCCTTGGATAGAAAAGCCGAAACCCGGATGCTTTTGTGGGCTTTTTCCTTCAGGGAACTGAGTGAGTCGCAAGGGAAAAAGCATTCTTAGCATGCGCTGGCCAAAATCATGCCCAAATTGTGTGGCGCGGGCTATGCTCTGGGACAGAGCGCTTATGGGCGCGCCCTCTTTGTAAGGACTGCGCCATTGGCGTGGGGTAATATACGGTGTGCCCGCGCTACTGGGAAAAAGGCATTTTCCAAGGCTAATCTTCAGAAGGTGTCTTCAGGGTTATTGTACTTCATACTCAGGAGGCCTCAATGCAAGTGTTTTCAAGTTATGTCACTGGTCACCGGTCCGTAAATGTGTCCTCCAATGTGTGACAGTGGGGGCACGACAAGGACTGTGGCCGATGGTGACAAATTACTGCGTAACAGATGCCCCCTAAAGCATGAGCCTTGAGAAAGAGAGAGAGGTGAAGTGCTTTACAAGATCATATCGAACTGTCGCCGAGAACCTGCATAGAGAGATACAGTATGATAGTTCAAATACATGAAGTATGTGGTATGGACGCAGCCATCCATTGACAGAGTGTATAATAATCAAGATCCGTAGTATGGACGCAGCCATCTAGTTTGGATCGATGAATAGACTCCGGTATGGTCGCAGCCATCCAGTGAAAGAGTCATGTATCAAAATCACGCCTG
>APFE030416748.1:0-13452 GCA_000404065.3 Pinus taeda
AGTGCATCTGCCACCACATTTTGCTTCCCTTTTTTGTAGATGATTTCAAAGTAATAACCCAACATCTTTGTGGCCCACTTTTGTTGCTCTTCAGAGGATAATCTTTGTTCTAAAAAGTATTTAAGGCTATCATGATCCGTTTTTACCTTGAAGTGTCTTCCCATTAGTAGGGTCGCCATTTCTTAAGTGCATGGAGTATTGCCAACATTTCCTTCTCATAAATAGCTTTGTGTAAAAACTTTCCCTTGATTGGGCGACTTTCAAAAGCAATGGGTCTTTCATCTTGCATTAGAACAACACCAATTCCATTTCCTGAAGCATCACATTCCACAATAAAGGTTTTTGTGAAGTCCAGTGTAGCTAAGGTTGGTGCTTGGCACATTGCCTCTTTAAGATGTTCGAAGGCCTTTGTTGCTTCTAGAGTCCATGAAAATGCATCTTTCTTCAATAGTGTTGTTAGAGGTGCTGCTATTCTCCCATAATTCTTAACAAACTTGCGATAATACCCTGTCAACCCGAGAAATCCTCGCAGATGCTTTATGGATGTGGGATTCTCCATTCCTTAATGGCTCTAATTTTGCTAGGGTCTACCTTAACTCCTTCATGAGATACAATATGACCCAAATATTCCACCTCTTGTACTCCAAAGAAACATTTGGATCTTTTTGCATATAATTGTTTTCCCTCCAATAGTTGTAGCATTGTAGCACCCTGTCAACATGTACAACATGATCCTTCCAAGACTTGTTGTAGATTAGTATATCATCAAAGAATACTAAAACAAATTTTCTAAGGAATGGTTTGAAAATTGAATTCATCAAACCTTGAATGTTGAGGGTGCATTGGTAAGGCCAAAAGGCATGACCAAAAATTCATAATGACCCTCATGAGTTCTAAATGTTGTTTTTGAATGTCTTCAATCTTCATTCTGATTTGATGATACCCTGAACGAAGATCCAACTTGGTGAAGTAAATTGATCCATGCATTTCATCCAGTAATTCATCAATGACAGGAATGGGGAACTTATCTTTAATAGTGAGCTTGTTGAGCTCCCTATAATCCGGACACATGCGCCATGATCCATCCTTCTTGTGCACCAATACTACTGGAGCAGAGAAAGAACTTTGACTCAGTTGAATTATACCAGCCTCTAGCATTCTGCAACCATACGTTCAATTTCACTCTTTTGGGCATAGGGATATCTGTACGGCCTGATGTTTGGAGGAACACTTCCTGGAATCATATGAATAGCATGATCATGATCACGAATAGTTGGGAGACCTTTGGGAGTATCAAATAACTTGGAATGATTGTCCAAGACTATTTGGAGATCTGGAGAAATAGATGATTCCAATGTGGAAACATCTAGCGAACATAATTGTGCAATTACACCTTTTCGTTCCTTTTTTAGAAGCTTTGTCATACCATTAGAGCTGATTATCTTTCCCAGTTTCCCTGCAATACCCCTTAATACAACTTCCTTTCCTTCCATATAAAATTTCATGAAAAGGTCTTGAAAATTAAAAGCTATTGTACCTAAGGATTGTAGCCATTGGACTCCTAATACAACACCAGCACCTCCCATTGGAATGGAAAGCATTGGGCTAGTCAATACATATTCTTCCATGGATAGCTTGATATTATGGCATTTCCAGAGAAATTTATTGTTCCTCCATTTGCAACCATCACTTGACACTCTGGTGCTGGATATAAGAAGCAATTCAATTCTTTCGCTACCTTACAATGAATAAATTGTGGGTACTTCCTGAATCAATCAACACTATTACCTTTTTCTTCTTGATTTGTCCTTCTATCTTGATGGTTTGAGGAGTGGTAATGCCCACCAATGCATTACAAGATATGGTTGGATTCATTTTTTCTTCATCTAGGCTTTGTTCCTGGAGTATATCCTCTTCTTTTGACCTTTCTTTCTCCTTTTCTTCTTCCTCTTCACTATCTATCTAGAATACTTTCTTCTCAGCACACTTATGACCTTTAGTGTATTTGCTATCACAACTGTAACAAAGCCATTTTTCTCTTTTTTCTTCCAATTTTTGTGGTTTCAACCTTATAGGTTGTGGAAGACTAGTGACAACAACACTCCCATCTTTATATATGTGAGTGGTATGCTTCCTGGTTGCCATAATTTTTCTTTCCATTTTTCTTGCTAACCTAAATGCCTTGTCTAACGAATCAGGTTCCCAAAGGTGAACATCATGTTGGATATTATCCTTTAAAGACCCTATGAGCACATATTAAAAAATATAATAGAAATATGAATAATAAATAGAGAAAAGTAAGGTTAATTTTATTAAAAATATATGAGTAAAACATATCAAACTAGCAGGTTTCTACGAAAACCCATGGAAAAGCTTAGTTCTAGAATATTTGTAATGTAATAAAAATCATATGCAAATATTCTAGAAAGTAATAAATGATAAATCACTTTCAAAACACACTCAAACAATCTAAGATAACTTCAAACAACCTACTTTCTCTGCAAAATTGATGGCTATTAGCACTAGATAATAACAAAATATACCTTCTACTAGAAAATAAATTGCAAGAAATCCAAGCTACCTATAAGAAAGTACTCAAAGGTTGAATGGATTTACCTTAAAATTACATCTCCCCTTTGAAAGAAGTCTACTACCACCTTTGGATAATCTTATTAGACTCACAAAAAAATGAAATCAGAAGAAAAAATGACAACAAAAAATTATTAATTCTCCTCACATTGTTCTCTCTCTCCTTCATAGGCTCCATCCTCTTATAGAGAAATTCAAAGTAGTTTTGGAAGTTGAACTACTTGAGAGATTTGTTTATATTTATTTTTAATCAAGTTTTTATTAGAATGTGGGAAGGATCTTTTTGAAGGAATAAGTTAAAATAAATTTAACTTTTTGTTGAAAATACCAACAAGAAATGTTAAAAATAACATCTAGAAATTCTAATTTAATTTTTCCTTGAATTAAATTGGGAATTAAATTGAAATTCTATTCTCATAGAAATTTGTAATAGTTAACTAAGTTAGATTGACTTAGTTGGATTAGGAAATTCGAGTTGAAAGTCTATCTAGAGTCATGTAAAGTGATCTCTAAATTTAGGGGCCTAGGTTGAGTTATTTTGAGTTGTAATTAATTAACTCAGTGTAGCTCAGTTATAGTTAGTTAAACTAGTTCTAACTGTTGGAGGAACTAGTAGAAGGTCTAGTAGTGGGGACGGGCACTAGTGCATCCTCAGTGCCACACTAGTTAATTGATGATCACTTCATAAATAACTCATGCATGTTACTTCAAAGGAAGACCCAGTTGATATTAGAGTTCAAGGACAATGTACTATCAGATTTATAATTTTTTAAATTTTACAAATGATGCATGCAATCAGTTGAGGGCCTATGGATGGATTGCACAATGATGGAGTGCAGATTTGCCAATTAAATATGAGATAATTATCTCAGGAATTGCATAAGGAAGTAGGAGCTTGGAAGGCTAGGAATTTGGCAAAGTGTTGGCCAAAGGAAGTCAATCAGGCAGACAATAGGAAATACTTGTGTAGGTTGAGCAAATCATATTGTATTCATCCAAGACTTGCCTAGGAAGCATAAAGATAGATTGTACTAGTGCAAAAATTGTTTGTGTTGAACAAGAATTGTATTTTATTCTCATATATTCTAGTTAATGTAATATAAATAGTTGGGGTTTTTAGTAGTTGCTTTCCCCAGATAAATATTGTGTTATGTGTGATTGATATTCTTCCTTTTTTGCTTATTATTTTCATCGATCAATTTTGGTTTTCGCTGAAGAGTAGAGTATATTCTTGTTTTGTGTTTTAGCATATCACATAAGCTGTTGAATCTACAGCAAAAATCTACATGGCATCGAAGATAAATACAATATAGAAGAGGATAATTCGAGTTTGTTGTCTAGGTGAAATCAAATTTGTAAGTTCATACTTCAGAGCTAGGAATATGTCATTCTACAGCTTGAGACTTGAGTATGCCCTGGAGGGCAACATTACATAGTTTGGAAGGACAGGATGGAGGAAATGCTGGAAGACAATGGCCTCAAGGAATTCATAGATCATGATATTCCTAAGCCTCCATAATCAGATGCTAAAGACTTGGATGAATGGAGAAAGTGTTTGGAAAAAGGGAGAAGGATTATCCAGGAAGGAGTTTGAGATCACATTGTGTTAAAACTAGAAACTAGGGCCAAAATCCATGTGGGTCATATTATATATGGTAGTTGATATTTTTCTTGGATCCCTCTCATTGAGAGGTGTAGGATTGATCTAAATATCATCCAATTCCGGTAAGTATTCGTGGAGATATGAATTTATTTGTGCTATGGGACAATTCGTCAAGGTCAGCTAGCAACCAAATAAACCCCACATGTGCTCAACGTTTTAGTATAAATAGAGGTGGCCTTCAAGTCATTTCAACACACTTGGGATCTCTTCCTCTCTCTACTTGTCTTTGGGTTTTAGTAGGATGAAAGATCCCAAGGAATAATGTTGCCTTGATCTAGAGGGCACAAAGCAAGAACTGCCGGAAAAGCTAGAAAAGCCAGAAAAGTCGAAACTGCCAGAAAAGCCGGAAAAACTGGAATTGTCAGAAAAGCTAGAACTCATGGAAAAGTTGGAAATGCCAGAAAATCCAGAACTGACAGAAAAGTCAGAAAAGTCAAAAATGTTGGAAAAGCTGGAACTGCTGGAAAAGCCGGAAATGCCGGAAAAGCCAGAAATGCTAGAAAAGCCGGAACTACCAAAAAAGCTGGAAAATCTAGAATTTCCAGAAAAGCAGGAACTGCTGGAAAAGATGGAACTGCTGGAAAATCCAGAAAAGCTAGAAAAGCCGGAACCACCAGAAAACCTGGAAAATATGGAAAAGCCGAAACTTCCAAAAAAGCCGAAACTGCTGGAAAAGCCGAAAAAGATGGAAAATTCGGAAATGTCAGAATTGCCGGAACTGTCAGAAAAGATAAAATAGTCAGAAAATTTGGAACTGCTAGGACTGCCAGAACTACTAGGAACAACAAAAACTGTCGAAACTGCCAGCAATAGCCGGAACTTCCGGGAACAATTGAAACTGCTAGAAGTGCCAGGAACTACCGAAACAGTCGGAGCATCTGTCTCCAAAGGAGAGCAGCATGCAAGGGACAACTAACTAATATTGGGACAATTGTATGGTACTTAGCAACAAATACACCAAGCATGCAATGTTACAGCTAGCATGCAAGGGACGACTAGCATGCAAGAACAAGCATGCTAAGGACACCAAGCATGTTAGGGACAACAAGTAATCAAGGGACAACAAGCAAGCAAGGTGCAACCAACACATAGGTTAGGATGGCAACATGGTGCAACAATGGCACATAATGCAGTACAATGATGGGTACAGTCATGATTAATGAAGCATGATGAGATGCAGCATAGTGATGATGGGTGCAACATGGTGCAGCGCGGTGAGGTGCATGATGACGAAATGCAACACAACAATAGGTGAAGGAGTCACCTTGGAGAATTAGTTGAAGCAACATGTCTTCAACTGATCTCATGTATCATCTTCTTAGAGATGATCTATGCTCTTATCTAGATAAGTAAAAGTGTTGACTTCTGTTGTAAATGTATTACCTCTCTCTCTCTGTTAAATTATTGAGGAACATATAAGAATAATTGATCAAGGGTTTCCCCACATTAGGGTTTGTCCCTAGCTAGTGCCACATCTTGTGTCCTCTTGTCTTGGCTTGTCTTCTGCGATTTATGTTTATGTTCTATCTACAGTTTACTTTAATGTTGATGTGATTACTAATCTGGAAAAGATATTGAGCTAACTATGAAAATTGAAATAAATTTCTCTAAGCATAGAACATACCTAAAATTAACACATTGTCTCCAATATCCATGGTAAGGACACTCCATTTGCAACATGGAAGGCATTGATGAACCTATTTCAAAATTGTAGTGACCATAGGAAGTTGGCACTAAAGGAAAAACTCAGAAAGATCAAGATGGAGAAGGGTGAATCTATTCTTAAGTACTTGACCAAGTTCACCCATTGTTGGGATGAGCTTGGAAGTGTCAGGATTATTGTTGCCGAAGGCGATTGGTAAGCCTAGCACTTCTAGGACATCCCAAGAGATAGCACCATTACCAAGACTCTGTTAATGAGAGGGAGAAGCTATCTGAGTGGGATCAGTTGTGGTCCAAATTGGTACAAGAAGAGTTTCAACGGAACACTAGAGATGGGACCTCTTCCAAAGAAGTGGAAGAGGACTTTGCATTAGTCAGCAAAGAAAAGAAAGCCAAGGGAAAGAAGTCCCAGGGAAAGGAGGGTGGAAAAAAGAAGGACTTTTCAAACATCAAGTGTTTTCACTATCACACGTATGAGCACTATGCCATGGATTTCCCGCAGAAGAAAGCAAGCAAGAAGGATCCTGCAATAGCAACAACAGGTGAAGCTCTAGCTTCACAATTTGAACTTGATTTCAATCTCATTGCATGTGATGAGGCTCATCAATAGGTATATCACAAGGGTCACAATGCCATCCTCCGGCTTTAGAATTATCTCTTTCTCACGTTTATTTACAAATTTTGTTATATTATACTTAGTGAGGAGGATAAAATATGTGTTTCTATGTCATGTGGCCTAACATGTTTTAAATGCAGGAATTTGGACAATTTTGAGATAATTTCAAAGTAGGCGCTCGGAGTAGACAACAGGGAGAGATTCTAGGGGGTTGTCTACCTCATTAACTCCTTCAATAAGCCAAGATCACCACTTTGTCTCTCATCAACTTAGAGTCATTGATAGCCAAGCAAGACGAGGTCATTGGCAGCCAAGCCAATGTAGTTTAAGAAAGATCTAGATCTACATTTCTCGAGTTTTGGGAGACAAACACCTCTATTTTATAGGGAGCTGTTGGTAGATACCCTTTTGTATAAATAAACATGCTAAGGAACTCATTATGATTCAAATTTTGGTTGCAGCTAAGAAGCTATTAATCTCAAGCACTTGTGACTACTATTTTTGACTTATTATGTGATTTATTTGACATTTCTACAACGATAATGAGAAGTTTCTTATTGATCCATCACTAAGTTAGTTCAGAGAGTTGAGGCTCTGGTGTTTGGGACCAACCCTAGTAGGTTAGGTCCCTCTTATGTATTGATATTCTGCTTTAGCTTAGAATGTTTATTAGTTGCTATATTTTAGTAGAATATACTTCCTATTGGCTTAGTGGGGTCTGACCCAGGTTTAGGAGTGATTTAGCCAAGCAAATCCCAGTAGTACTAGCCCTTTTGGCAATAGTCCACTGAGTACGGAATGAGGTCACACTCCAAGTAGTATGGGAGGGTGCTAGAACTAGGTTTCACACCCCGACGATGTCTGATATCAGGTGATTGGTATGTGGTCTAACCTTTGCACTTATTGCACTACGCGCACCTGCAGGCACCCCACGCCCCGTGATACTATCTTCACGTAGTACTAACCGCAGCATGGCCCATGTTATTTATCCAAGCCTTCCTCGATTAGGTTCTATTTAGCTGATTACTTAGATTCTTTTCATGTATAAGCATCCATACAAGTAGTTATCAATTGCGTGAAGTAAATAAACGGAGTAAAAGTAAGCCACAACATCAAAGTATAGATTGAAGAATAGATGCACAACGTAAACTTCTCTTTATTAACTTTCAATCCCAATTACAAACTCGAATCTGCCCTATGAACTCAACTGCACGGGTCCGTGCACTCAACTGCAAACTCTACTAGGCCTCTGTGCACTCAGCTGCAGAGCCTCTACCTACTACTATGACCTAGTACACTTCAGATCTAACTCTAGCCCTCAACCATGCCTTCACTATTCTATCTATTACTTAACTTAGCTATCTTTACACTTAGAGCCTCACTCTATTTATACAATCCCATGGTCCGCGCACCATGGGTAGCCGACACATCTTTACATTAAATTACAATATTTTAGGGTGGACAACGCTATGACTCATCCTAGACTTTTCACTTTGCGGCCGCAATTCGCAGAGTCTTACAATCTTATTGACCAAAACTTGGGCTTTGAGCCCAAAAACATGTTGCGGGGGATCCCATGCCTAGCAGGCCCCCAACACAATCATCGTGACTCGTCCCGATTCACTCTGCTGGTGCAGGGATCTTGGCATGGAGCCCCTCCAACTGTGCCTGTGTTGTGCGAAGGTCTGAAATACAGTGTTTGTTTCGTTTGTTAGATCTGCTCCATTCCTGATTTTGAATCATCTACGTCTGACTCGTGTCTCTTCTTTGGTACCGGCTTCTAGTGCTTGTGTTTATAGTCTCGCACACTTGTTTAGCTCCTCGAGCCTCAAAGACTGTACTTCGGTTGGTTAGTCATATAGTCGACCCACTCATGTAGGGATTCAGGTGACTGTCGTTTACGTTTCCTGGGAAGGGTTCCCCATAAGTTTGACTAACTGGACCACGCCTCCGTTTGTGACCTCTTTTACCAAATATGGTCCCAACTAGTGCATTCTGAACTTTCTAGGAAATTTTTCAAACTTGCTATCATACAATAGCACTAAGTCGTTTACCTTGAAGGTGCACAACTTGATATGGCGATCGTGCCAGGCTTTTTCATGCTACTTTTGTACCTATTGGTGAAATCCAACCAGAAATCATTCTTCCTCGAGTTCTTCTAGTTGCGTGATCCTTTCTTCCAGAGCTTTGTGGTCCATCATTCCTGTGAGCATTGTTATTCGTAGAATAGGTACGATGTGTGCCATCGGCATGAATGCTTCCATTCCATAGACCAACTGGAATGGTGTCTTTCCCGTCAATTTCTTGCACGTTGTCCTGTACGCCTATAACACAACAGGTACACGCAGGTCCCAGTCGTCCCGCTGTGCGTTGCATACTTTGGTCAGCACAGTCTCTAGTATTTTATTGAATGCTTCTACAATTCCATTAGACTGTGGGTGGTATGGTGTACTTTTCTGGTGATAAACCTAGAACTCTTCTGTGAGCACGTTGATGGTTTCATTCAAGAAATGTGTTTTGCGATCGCTCATTAAGATTTTCGGGCAACCAAATCATGTCAAAACTTTTTCGAACATAAACTTTGCAGTAGTGGTAGCAGTGCAGTCCTTCACCAGTTGTGCTTCCGCCCATCGTGTCAAGTACTCCGTCACGGTGATGATGTAGAACACACCCATCTTTCCCTAATGTTTGATCGGGCCCACAAAGTCGATTGAGCATTTCTCAAACGCCTGTAGTGTCATTTGGGGATTTAGTGGCATCTCGTCCCTTCTTGATGGTTTTTCTATCCTTTGACATATATCGCAGGCCTTACAATACGCTTTCGAATCCTGGTGCAGGGTCAGCCATCATAACCCTGTGCACAGAATCTTTTGTGCAGTCATGCATCCTACATAGTGTCCTCCTGCAGCACCCCCATGTGATTCCGTGAGGATCTGACCTCGTTCAAATTCAGGTATGTATCTTTGCAATATCTCATTGTTGCCTATCTTGTAGAGGTGCCCCGCGATGATAGAAAAGCTCGCCGCACACACTACCAATTCCTTCTTCTGTTGGATTGATTACTCCTTCGGCGCAGTCCCTGTTGTTATGAAATGGATTATATCTTTGAAGTGTCCATCCGCAACGCATATTGCAAAGAGATGTGCATCAGGTAGTCCCTCCTCCAAATTTGTGGGTTCCTTGCTCGTCTCAATTCGTGACAAGTGGTCTGGTCCTACATTTAAGCGTCCTAGCTTGACTATGACTTCAAAATCATATTCTAGAAATAGTAACAGTCATTTGCATATGCACCCCCCAACACAGGCTTGTCCACCAAGTATTTCAACGCGGAATGGTCAGTATACTTCTTGAAATGTCCGCGAAGTAAATAGTGTCGGTATTTCTAGAGCGCATACACCATTTCCAACCCCTCACGTTCAGTGGTAGAGTAGTTATTTTCTGCTTTGGACAATCTTTGACTCACAAACACGATTGGGTGATCCACACCTTCCGCGCCTTCCTGTGTGAGTACGGCTCCCAATGTTATACACGATGCATCAACATGTACATGAAATTCCACATCCCATTTCTGGAAAACCAAAATGGGTGTAGAGGCCAATTTCCCCTTTAGGACACCCAACTCTTCATGCAACCATCATTCTAGCAATATGTCACATCGTTTTTCAACAGATTTTCCATTGGCGCAGTTATTTGGGCATAACTCTTGATAAACTTCCTATAGTAGCTAGTGTGCCCCAAAGTAGCCTAATTGGTTGACACTGCACGATGCTTCCAGATTTAGAATAACAACAATCTTTGTAGGGTCCACCATCAGTTCTTGTTTGTAAACCACATGGCCTAGTAGGTTTCCAAAGGGAACAAGGAAGGTACACTTTTTAAGGTTTAGTGCAATCTTGTGACGACGTGTTCTGGAATTTATCCAAGACAAAGAATTAAAGGTATTACAGAATCATGTGCATGGATGTGCCTATGTTACTTATGCAATGGATCGATAATATTGGTAGAATACATATACACTGAGGCAATCACAGAAAACATAACAGTCAAACATGTAAGCAAAACAAGTTTAATAAGGAGTTCACCCAATGCTCTTGGGCTACATCTCTTGGTCCAGCCTTTCAGTGGTGGCCTCTCTATTATGTTTTCAAGCAGATTTTTTACAACAGTGAGCTCGATTCGAGACTCACTAAATAGAATGAAGTTAGCAGGAATCGAGTGCACAGGCTCTCCTTACTGAAACTCGACCTCTGAGGGTCACAATAGTATGACAGGCCTATGTTGAGGAGTTTGCTTGAGCCTCTCAAGCCTTCAATGGATTACACAGACTCTCTGACACTCTCTAGCTCTGTCTGGCTCGATGCTACCTTCAGGTCAGCCCGACTTCTACTCTCTATTCTATGCTATTATCTTCCTGCGTCTAGCTAACTCTTGTCTGCCTCTTTGTGTTTTCTTTTTCTACTTTTGTCAACTCATGGCTTTAAAGCTAGTCTGTTCTTTTAACTATTCATTTCTGCTTCGCAGCCTTCTAGTTTCCTTACCTCTGTCTGTTCGAATTCCTCTTCTCAATGTCATCATGACTGGGTAATGCCTCGCAGGGAGGTGGCCACCTGTTTCCCAACAAACCGGGTGTCGAATTCCTTGAATCCTTTTTGAATGGCCATTAATTCCATTTGCTTCAATATCTCCAGTGAATCATGAATCGTTTTCCAACTCATCATCCACGTCGGACTTCAAATCCCCTGTCATCTTGCTTTTTGACCTGTCAAATCCGTCAGTGATTGGGACGCATCTCCGCCATTGATCTGGGCTCCCTAGATCCTATGGTCGTCCTTCATATCGGGCGGACAAGTCGCATGATGTTTACCTGTCCGGTGTGGGAAGTTTTCTCTCTCATCCACCGGACGAGTGTCGCTTGATGTGTGGCATCGGGTGGGACTCAGTCAAAACTGCTTACCGCCTCGAGGCCTTCTGATATCCTACCGGTTTGTGGAATCCCGTGCTACAGAACCAAATTTGTTACTTTTCCAAATTTTATAGCGATTTTGGGTCCGGGCGCTTTGAGGCCTTCCTCCACTAAGGGGGATTCCCTACGATACGTGACTAGCGCTAATCGCGTATCAGAAACCACCCCTATTTCTTGATTTGGCCTTCGGTTTTGCTAGTTTGCGCCAGTTTGTTTTACCATGGACCAACAGTTGGCATGCTCAACCAAGGGTCCTCGTTGCTTCGATTTGGCCACAACTGCAACTGTTATGAGGATTCCTTCTGTTAGCTTTTATTTTTGTCTAGGACTTGAATCTTTTAGCATAATTTGAAACAGTCATGAAAACCTAGAGAGTGTTTGAGGATCCAATTCACATCATGGTGGCAAGTATCCAACATCAAATGTAAGCTCGCTACATGGTGCTTAACTAATCCAGAGACAGTCCAATCATCCAGATAGACCTCCAAGAACTTGTGGATGTATTCTTTGAACGTTGCCACCACTATGCGCGAAAATATTGTGGGCATGTTCTTCAGTCCAAAGGGCATAATAGTGTATTGAAAGTAGCCCCATTCTGTTGCGAAGGTTATTTTTCTCCTATCTTCCGGTGCGATCTTGATCTGATGGTACCCTAGGAAGCCATCCATGAATGAGTAAGCTTCTTGACCGCCAACGTTCTCCAATACTGCATGTGTGAATGGTGTCGGGAATGGATCGTGAACACAAGCATCGTTAAGCTTCCTGAGGTCCATGCATATTCTTATTTCACCTTTCTATTTTTTCTCTTGTACCACCATAGGACTCACCCAGTGGGATTCTTCCACTGGTTCAATAATTCCGGCTGTGAGCATTTTGTCTAATTCGTCTCGGACCTTTTCTTTATAGTTTGGAATCAAGCGTTAAGGTTGCTGCTTAATTGGCTTCGCATCGGGTTTCAAGGTGATCTTCATCGTCCCTAAATCACCCACGATCCCTTTTAAGTCCGTAATTTTGGTCGGGAACAGGTCGTGGTATTCATGGAGTAACTAAACGATCTTATCTACCATAACATTGTCCCAATAGTCCCCAAGTGTTGCATACTTCAGCTCTGCTTCTATGCCAATGTTTACCTGCTTTGTTTTTTACGACGCGGTGATGTTGGAATCCTCAAATGATGGTCTTCGAAGCTCGCGATAGCCTTCGGTTTTTGGAATATTAATATTTCTGGTGTCATCATCATCGTCCTCCACCTGCACATTGTAACACTCCAACATGCTACTTAACTTTACCGCCCATTCTGGCTGAAGTACTTCCATTGGCTATTGTGGTATTTTAAAGATAGCAGCTTTCACTACTTATAGCGCATCATCCACAGTATCTGACCACCGGTCTTTAAATGTGAATGTTAGCAAAAATCCCTCACACAAGACATTCCATATTCTTGTACCATGCTAGAGTTTTGTCTCAGTATACTAGTTCATGGGTATAACATCCAGGGTATGGTAGAATAAGCGTACCCATTCAGGTTGTGGTTCTTCCCTGTAGACCTTGGTCCATTACGCGAGGTGTGTGCATGGGTCATCTCATCCATCGTATTTGTCTTCTAACCGTATTTGCGATTTCCCAAATCATAGGTGCATCATCCTTCTACATCCATGCCAGTCCTCAAAATTTCCTTGATGTGTTCCCCACCATCGTGTGGGTGTTGCGCGCAGTGCCCACTTCAACGCATCGAACCGCTACTGTTCCAGTACTGCACTTTCAAATTTGCTCAGGAATTCATCCACTACTATCAATCCATCATATGTCGACAGTTCTCTTGCCTCCGTTCTGCCTGTTAGGATATTCCGACACATAGGAATAGTTAAGTCCAACTTGGTCTAGTATAGAGTTAGGTATAGAGTTAGGTAAAGTGTGTTTCTTTACCGTTGTACATTTTGTAACTTACAATCTGACGGT
>APFE030416748.1:49755-60036 GCA_000404065.3 Pinus taeda
CCCCTATACTACTAGTGTAACCCCTTATTGTTATTAGCACAACCCACTTATTATATTGATGTACCCATGTAGTGCCCATATTGTTACTATTGTGCCCCATAGAAGCCCACTATTGTTATTATTGTGCCCTTACATTATTATTGTTATGTTGGCTCTGATTATGTTATGACCCCTTGGACTCCTATATATAGAAAGGAGGTCTTTTCATTTGTATCATCCAAGAATTGTTCATTTATGTAATGTAAAGGAGGTTTCCCCCTCAAAGAGGTTGAATTCTAAGGCATTGATCTCTCCTTTCTATCTTTTTTGAGCTGGTTTCATAACAAAGCCAAGCCAAAGTGGGAAGCTAAGGATGAAGAGGTAGCACAAAAGCAAAAGAGCAGTCGAGGGAGTCACTTGGAAGCCAAGTGAAAATCCAAGAAGGTTGTAACTTGATAGAGAGCTAGAGAGCTAGAGCCAGAGCCAAATATCCAGAGTCAGAGCCAAGAGCCAGAACCAAGAGCCAAAGAGCCAGAGTTCGAGTCAAGATCTAGAACCAAGAGCCAAGAGCCAGAGCCAAGAGCCAGAGCTTCAAGATTTGGGGATTAAACGGTGTCTGAACCCACTTTTTTTTATGTAAAACAGTAGGAGTTAAGCCAAGAGCTTGTAAAAAAGACTTAGACCATAATCCCAGAGAGCCGATTTGAGTTGACTAAAGCTCATGGAGATATAGCCCAAGAGTTGTGGGTGAATTCCTAATTAAATTGTTGTTTCTGTGTGATTGTTTATTGTTGCCTTATTCACTGTTATATGAACTTATATATATGTTTAAGCACATTTACATATTAGCTAAAACAACAAATTTTTAAAGCATATAATCAATTTAAAATAATCATAAGCATACACCCATATTATTAAGCACTTATTATTTCCGCATAGGCTAATCAATAAGACTTGGGAACATTCAAGCTTTGGAAGTGGGATAGGTTCTTGTAAGCTAGATAAGAAGCCTAAGAGCCCCATTTTCAGATCAGGTGGTATTAGAGCTTAAGATTGATTAACCACACCTTTAAGAAGGTTATATCAGATTGCTTGATTGACAGAGTAGAGATTTCTTGTCTAAAAGGTGTTTGGGCAGTCAAGGATTGAATGTCTGATTGATTGTATGCTTGTTTGCAGAATAACTATTTTCTAAGTTTGTAGAGGTGAAGGGAAAGCTATTGATAGCTCAGTCTAAGAAGGACATGAAGGAAGAAGGGCTAAAGGCATTCCTCTATCCCAAAGGACCTCAAAGCAGTCCTTCAAGCACAAGAGGTTTGTTGCAAAAGATTGCTTGAATAAATCTCTTTGTTATTCTTGTTTGAAGTTCTTTGTTCATTGACATAATGAAAAATTCTTCAAGTGAGTCCTCAAATTCTCCTTTCTTCACAAAATTCTTTGATGAATACATGAAGCGAGATTTGTTCATCATGATGGATATGGTGAGAGAAATGTATGAGGATGGAAGGAAGAGAAACATGCTTAGAGAGTAGTTTAATTCCGTGGAGGAAGAGAAGTAGTTGCTTTTTGACAAATTGCAGGAGATGGAGAGGCAACTTCATATTGCAAATATGAACCTGTAGAGGATGCATGAGTTGGAGTCACAGATCTTTGTTTCCCAATAAGCCTTAGTCAAGTAGCAGCTTGAAGAAGAGGTAAGCCATTCCAGTTTGTCTTCAAATTCTTCTGAGAATGCTTGTATTGGTTCTTTTGAAAAAAATACTAAAGGCATAGGTTCCAAGCTAATGTCCAATATGGGCCATGGAGGAAAAGGCTTGGGAAAGCATGCACAAGTTATTGTTGAACCAATAATGGTTGAGGAAAGGCCTAAATATTTGGGTCTTGGCTATGGATAGCCTTATGGAGAGAATTCCAAAGCTGCCATGAATGCCATTGAAATAGTCCCAAGAAGGAGTTTTAGTTCATGTCCTCTACGTCAGAAGTGTGAAGGTTGTATTCAAGAGGAATGCAGTGGATTGAAACATCATTTGCAGGATGCAAGTGTTCAGAAGCACACAATTGAACCAAAGAGTTGGGGAGACTCTAACATCCTTGAAGAGATTGATGGAATTCCAAAGGGAGCCACTTCTTCATTTGCTTCACCTCCTCACGAAGGAAATAAAGGTGAAAGATGCAAGTATAAATCTAGTTCTAAAGACATTCCTTTTGATTTTGAAAAGCATGGTAAATTTTCACATATGTATGAGGAATGAGTTGCATGTTCCTTCTATGGTTTGGATAACCATGATGTTTCTAGATGTTCGAAGAGAATGGCCACATACATGAAACTCTTGAAGGAAAACAAGCAAGCAGCCAAAGGTCCATTAGACAAGGAAAATCATGCTATCAAGAGGAGGCACATGCAGCACACTTACTGCCATAAGCAAGGCCATTTTTCTGCAAAATATTGGACATTGAATCCAACAATGCTTCCACCAATGTTGAAGAAAGTGGAAAGAGAAGATGACAGAAATGGAAAGGCAGATTCCATGAGTGATGTGTCTCAAAATGATTCACATGTTGATGCTGATGTGCAAATAGAGGTAGTACCTTTGAAAGGGATTGGTAAGAAAGGATTAGATTTCTTATCCAATTAAGATTGCATGTCTAGTAATGCATCTATTTGCATTTCTTTGTTAATGGAATGCAAGTTGTAGGTCTACCAAGATATTGAATGAAAAAAGGTTGAGTAGGAGACTCACTTTGTTGCTGCAACATTATATTTCATTTCAACTTCGAAAGTACAGTGTGCTTAAGTGAAAGTTGAAGGATGAAATGCATGCATAAGCATGAGATGCATGAACACAGGGATGTTGATGATTTCCTTGTTTTTGAAAATGTATGTGTAAATCAACTTGCAGGGTTAATTGCTTTGACATGCATGTGATGCCATGTTGACTTGGGAGAAGTTAACTTGGTTTCCAAATGGAGATAATAATGAAGAGTTTCATCTTTTGAAAAAGAATCAAAATGGTATTTTTCTACATGCTTGACTTGAAGGGTCATTTGTGTTAAAGGCATGTTTTGTGGGCTTGTTTTCTAGTCCATCATTTGTATGCAGATGTAAGACATGGAGGTGTTCACAAGATGTTAAATTTGTTTCTTTGTTGGAGCAGGAGTTTAGGCCATCCAATTGTTGTTGTCTGTATTTCTGTTGTTGTTAACAGTTTTTGTTGATAGCTTGTCAAATAGGTAAAAATGAAATTTTTGTGAAGTAGGTGTACTTCACACTTGTTTGAGCCACCTTGGATTAATGATCAAGACAGAGAAGCTCAAAACTACCTTCTATAACTATTTCAGCAGGAGTTCTGCAGGAAGGCAAGGAGGAAGATAGTTCTTCCCAAGAAGACCAACCCATCCAAGAGGGGAAGTGGTCAGAAACCTTGGTTCAGAAGCACTATGCAAAGGCAAGTGTAGGAAGGCTGAAAGAAGAGGGTGAGTCACTCTCATTTACTGCTCAGATCAGTGTATCATTCTTTTGGAGGCCAAAAGTTCTTTTAGTGGGAAGGTGTGATCCAAAATGGATTTTGGATAGATTTCTAAGTCTAAGTGTTCCTCACAGAGGAAAATGAAAGTCCAAGGAAGTTCCTCGAACTAGCCCCATTGTAGAGATCATCTCATTCTGAATCTGCTGCAATTTGAATGGGCCAAAACTGAATTAGGATGTAGAAGTTATCATAAAATGAAGCTACCTATATCCTTTTGGAAAAAGGAGCAAAATCCCTTTCAAATGGGTCCTAAAAACCCTCTGAGTCTTCAAAATCCTCAAAAAGGTCAAAATCAGTGCAAAAGGAGGACCTCTTAACAATTTAGATTACACTATCAGGCGTTAAAAATATGAAGAAACGACAGAAATGAGGCCTATCAGAGGCTTAAACAGTGTTTGCACAAGAGCCATCGGATCTAGCCGATCAACAGTCCAAATCTGATCGGCATATCGCATCGGCGGTGACAGGCGGAGGCAATCGGAGGCATAACATGCAATGGGACAGGGCCAATGCAATACCACGATCGCCAATATCGACGGATCAGAATCGGTGTTGACATAAACCATGCTATATGGGAAGGCCTTAGGCTTGTGTGATCTGTGATTGTGACTTGTATTATCGCAATATCGTGCCGACGCATTACAAGGAGCGGTCATACACACGTATATGTATGCAATGCGATGGATAGACTCAAAGATGATATGAACTAGGTTTGATATATTTTGAAATCCATCGAAACGAATTTTCTTATGTATTTTGGTATATTTTGCTATTAAACAAAATACAAAGGGGAAGCGTGATGTGATGAAAACCAGACCCGAAAGGGTTTCAGAATGAAAATATATATTATTTCAGATTCACCAAAGCCATTTTTTACGTTATTTTCACTGTTTTAATGAAATTTTAAAATACAAAGGGGAACCTTGGAACAAGGCATTGGCGACTGGCGATAGCGATTATGGGTGGACTCGATGGGAGTTTAGGATGCGATTATGGAAATTTGAAGTCTAGGAACAATGTTTTATGTAGATTTTTTTCTTGTGTTTTGCATCATTCTCTATGTAAACAACAAACGACTGTTTCTAAGGATTTCAAGCATCGATAGTTCCCTTCCATTATGAAATAGGTTGAATTCATCCTCGAGGGCGTTTAAAAATGATGGCTAACACCCAAAGAAGGGATTCAAGTGTACAAAACAGGAAGACAAAGAGCTTGAGAGGAAAAATGAATCAACAGTGTCATTGGCTTAAAAGCCATAGAACGACAGAGATAGGTGCTGGATGGTTGCTGAGGGGTTTTTGGTCATTGTTGGTTGCTGTTGCTGATCATTGGGTGTTTGTTACTGAAATCCAAGCCAAATTAGGAAGCTAAGGCTGAAGAGGCAGCATAGAAGCAAAAGAATAGCCGAGGGAGTCACTTGGAAGCCAAGTGAAAAGCCAAGAAGGCTATAACTCGAGAGAGAGCCAGAAAGAGAGAGCCAGAGCCAAAGATCTAGAGTTGGAGCCAAGATCCAGAATGAAGATCCAAAGAGCCATAGTTTGAGCCAAGAGCCATAACCAAGAGCTAAGAGCGAGAGCCAAGAGCAAGAGACAAGAGCCAGAGCTTCAAGAGCCGGGGATTAAAGGGTGTCTAAAACCAGTGTTTTTGTGTAAAAAAGTAGGAGTTAAGCCAAAAGCTTGTAAAAAAGACTTATACCATAATCCCAGAGAGCCGAGTTGAGTTGACTAGAGCTCACGGAGATGTAGCCAAAGAGTTGTGGGTGAATTCCTAATTAAATTGTTGTTTCTGTGCGATTATTTAGTGCTGCCTTATTCACTGTTATATGCACTTATATATATGTTTAAGCACATTTACATATAAATTAAAACAATAGATTTTTAAAGCATATAATCATTTTAAAACAAGCATAAGCATACACCCATATTATCAAGCACTTATTAATTCTGCATTGGTTAATCAATAAGACTTGGGAATATTCAAGCTTTGGAAGTGGGAGAGGTTCTTGTAAGTTAGACAAGAAGCCTAAGAGCCCCATTTTTAGATCATTAAGAAATCCCTCTATGGTCTCAAGCAAGATTCTCGGGCCTGGTATGCCAAAATGGATAACTTTCTTTTAGATACTCACTTTTCTAGGTGTCATTCTGACAATACTATCTACACCAAGAAAGTGGGTAAGTCTCTTATCATTCTTGTTCTTTCTGTCGATGATATTATCCTTACTGGTAGTGATCCCAATCTTAGAAACCATGTGAAGTCTAGCCTTAAAAATCACTTTGAAATGACAAACTTAGGACACTTGCATTTGTTTCTTGGTCTTCGAGTCTTGCAATCCAAAGAAGGTATTTCCCTTTCCCATTCCAATTATGCCTGTGATCATCTACACCACTTCCACATGGAATACTACAAGCTAGCCCCTTCTCCCTTTCAATATGGAGCCAAACGTTTAGTCACTTGTACTGCCCATGAAGTTGATGCTACCTTATACCGCCATCTTGTTGGAAAACTTTTATATTTGACCCATACATGTCCTAACCTTTCCTTCGTTGTTGGCCTTATTTCTCGGTTTATGCAAAACCCACATGAAATTCGTTGGAAAGAAGCTAAAAGAATACCTCTTTATGTTCGAGGTATATTTTAGTTTGGGATTCGTTACAGTGTAGAAGCATCTCCTCTATTGGTTGGTTTCACTTATTCTGATTGGGTTGGTGACCCTGATGATCGAAAGTCTACTGCAAGTTATGTCTTCACCCTTGGTTCTAGACCTATTACATGGGCTTGCAAGAAAAAAAGTGCCATTTCTCTTTCTTCAATAGAAGCAGAGTATCATGGTGCCATAGAAGATATTAAGGAAGCCTTGTGGCTTTGTTAGATCTTGTCGGAGTTTGGATTTTAGAAGAAACATCCGATTACACTTTGGGGTGATAATCAAAGTGCCATTCAACTATGCAAAGATCTAGTCCAACATTAGAGCAACAAACACATTGAAGTACACATGCACTTCATGAGAAATCTCATTCATGAACATGTTCTTGAAGTGCAATATTGTTCAACCGATGATTAAGTTGCAAAAATCTTTACAAAGGCTCTCATAGAGGCAAAGTTGACTAAAATTCGATTTATGGTTGGAGTTCAGGAAGTTGTCACTAAGGGGGGATAAGTTATAATGCCTCCTTTAATCCTATCTCCTATTTTATCATCTTTGTACATCCTTCAATCCTATCCCAAGTTGTTCTTAAGTGGGGATGTCAAGATATTCTGACACATAGGAAATATTTAAGTATAATTTGGTCTAGTGTATAGTTAGGTAAAGTGTGTTTCTTTACTATGTACTTTTTGAAACTTACAATCCGATGGTCACAATATGTTCTAGACATGAAGTGATCTGAATGTTCATTCTCTCCTAAGTATTACTGAAACTTGATCCATGGCTTAACACCTAATTGGTCCATGATCTCTATTTAAAGAGCATGGAGACTCATTTGTAAGGTGATCGTTCATGAGAGAAGCTTATGTAAATTTTATTTCTTTTACATTAATAAATTTCCTGAAGTGGTCGCGTTGGCTCAGGCCATGGATTGTTTCCTTGTTTGAGGGTTTTAACCACATCAAGAATATTGGTGTACCGAACTGTGATCTATTTGTGAGCCATGTCCTTTGGTGTTCTATCTAAGGAACTTACCCTATAAATGGACTGAGTTATGCCTAATTGACCCAAGTCCTACACATGTCAAAGTTGTAGAATTTGGTCCCTCTAGAACCTTGAAGATTAACCCCTCTCTCTCAGCCAATCAAGAAGAGAAGTTGTGCAAAATTGCTCAGAGAGCACTTAGATGCTTTTTCTTGGAGCTATAAATAAATGAAAGGGGTGCATCCTTCGGTTTGTATTCATCACATATAAATCAAGAAGGGATAAAAACATATGCGCAAACCTTAGAGGAGAATGAACCCAACCCTCAAGGACATAGTAAATGAAGAGTTGTAAAAATTAGAGGATGCAGGGTTCATATACCCCATCTCAGATAGTGAGTGGGTGTGCCCACTAGTGTTTGTCCCAAAGAAGAATGGGAAGTGGAGGATCTATGCGGATTATAGAGAACTGAACAAAAGCACCAAGAAAAACAATTTCCCTTTACTTTTCATTAATCAAGTTTTAGATGGTCTTGCAGGGAAGAGGTTCTTCTCTTTCCTAGATGGATTTAGTTCATACAATCAGCCTTCAGAATCAAGAAGAAACTACATTCACCCACCCTTGGGGTACCTTTACTTATAGAGTCCTTTCCTTTGGTTTATGTAATGCCCTTGCCGCTTTTTAAAGGGTAGTTCTGAGCATCTTTGTTGAGTTGGTACATGAATCCATAGAAATATACATGGATGATTTCACTCCCTATGGGTGTTGTTAGCACTCAGTAATTTTCTGAGGTTGCAGAAGACAATCACCAAGGTAACCACAAACCAACTTTGGAAGCTCGGATCTAGCCCTGCCAGCTTTAGACAGGGCTCTCTTTGTAAGATTTTACTTTGTTTGGTTGGATATTATGCTAGTTATTAAGTTTGGGGTTTGATTTGTATTTGAGTGGTTGGTTAATAACTTAGATTTCCATTGGGCTATGGAGTTTGATATGTAAAATACTCATCAACTTGAGTATCTATAGATAGATCTCACAAGGCAAGGTAGCCAAACATACTGGATTCATTAAATTTTGTGAAATGGAGAAGAAGAACATAATAAGGTTCACTTTAAAATATATAGCATTGCTAGCTAAATTCTATATTCAAAGGTCAGAAGAAAACATAGAAATTATTCGTAGCCAGGTGTAGAGTGTAGATTTAAACAAATTCTTCCCTTTATTTATCTATTGAATAGTTTAGATTTTAGAAAACAGCCATGTGCTTCTATATTACTTTGGAAAATCAACTAATGATTCAAAGAAAGATATACAATAGTGTTTCGTTGTCCGAAAAACAACCTGTACTACTTCAACAATTTAAGTATTTAGAACTAAATTACAAAAATATCTTGTTAATATGACAAGGGTGCATCTACAAAATGATAAGCCTAAATTAAGCTAACTTATTACAATAGAATGAGGAAAATCGAATTGCCTAAAGTGGTGGCACTGAAATGAAGAAACAACTGGTTGTGTGGTGCTAAAAATTGGATGCATTGTGATGCTAAGCTATGCTGCTAAATTTACCATTTACTCTAGTAATTCACAAAGGTTATCCCAACGCTACTCGCTTGGAATATTCATCTTCATTAATTTCCTCTACACTTCATCAACCTCAGTGTACCTGGAAAATGTTGGTCGGGTAATGAACAAATTCAGAATTGCATACTGGTTGTGGAGATCAAATGATAGTGTTTCTAGAAATGCCCTTCTTGTAATGTTGAGTCTTCCAGTTGTCACTTTCAAGTTGTCTCTCACTTTATTCATAATCTGTGCAATTTTCATTTATAACTAATAGGTTTGGAAGTCCCTTCTTCTAGAGAGGCTTCAACTTGGAAAAGAATCTCTGTATTCCTGTGTTCATGTTTTTCACTTTCTCCTCCAGCTGTCTCATCAGGTTCCTTTTAGTCAGCACCTTCCTGACTTCCAAAATTGTCTCAGTTCTATCTTCAATTTCTAATTCTTCTAGCTCTTGATTGTTCTTGGAATTTAGAAATTTTATCAGCTTAGTAGCTTCATTTTGTTTGTCTCCTAGCTGATTTATAACCTGCTCAATGGCTTCAGTTGACCTTTCAAAAAATTCCTTCTGTCCAAAAATGATTTGAATAGAAGGCCAAATTTCTCCCATGTCTTCATTATTTGTTTTCGAGATGTTTTCCTTCACCTCTGCCAATGTTTTGCACATGGCACGGCCTTCTTCAATTTTCTGTAATCTTTGGGACAAGGTGTGAGATTTTTATGTTTATGTTAAGTAGGCATTTTCATACCTTGTAATCTTCTCCTCCAAAACTTTTATCTGCTGCTTCATTTTCTTCATCTCTTCTTCTTGTATAGTCATATTTTCCATAGATTGAGCCAATTTAACTGATTCGTCCACCACTGAGGTGGGAATCACTATTGAGGATGATGTTTCGGTTGTAGTAGTTGCTATAGCAACACCTGCCTATAGTAGAGATGCAATAGGAACTACATCAAGAGGAACCACAACAAGCTGTGAATTCTTCTCCTTTTAATTTATAAGGTGGTCCATTTATGCTTCCATTTCTTTAATCTCGGCATCTTGCTCCACTAGCAGCTTTAACATTTCTTCCTTTTGTAACTCTGTCTCTCCAAGTTCTTTAGCTTGGGGGTCTTCAATTGCTGGTAGCTTCAATTGTTTCTTCAATGCTACAATATCAACATTCTTCTTTCTGATTATTTCTTCTGTAGCTTTTACATTTTTTGGATCAAGGTCTGCTTTGACTATCATCTCCTCCAAGTATTTGATTCTGGTATCCATGTATAATGAAGATATTTTCTCCAATTTGAGTTGGGACTTCACATTATTTAGAGTGAGCTATAACTTTGAGGCCATGATAGCAGTGTGTGTGAAATTCGAATATACCATCCCCCCTGTCTATCTATGCAAATCTATTTGATCCAAAGGATGGACATCGTTTTCCTTAAATTCAAAGGTGGTCTATTTGAAGTCTGCTACTAACTTTGGTTGAGGGACATGGGCCTGTCACACGGAATGAGTTATATTTGCAGACAAATCCAACCTTCCTAGGAGTCTAAGACTCTCTAATGACAAACAAACCAAACAAGAGCTATCCTTCTCTAGATAA